>RXPK01000281.1:39317-102504 GCA_004143645.1 Protaetia brevitarsis | reverse complement strand
AAAAATAATAAAAAACCACTTGGGGTCTGCCAAAATTCTCCAAATGCGAAAAGATATACAATAATTTTCATCACTCTGATCTAAATTCCCTATAAGATATATTTGCCCCGACTCCAGGTTTTTCTATGCGCCGAGGCTTTATAACCCTAATCGTTTCCCATACAATTTATCATGTTCATAATTTTTTAGCGCATAATCCGCATCTCCTCGCCCATAAATTCTACAAACCCATATCCTTGGTGCATCATTGTAACACGATCTTTCGGCATATGCACATTAACTGCAAAAAATACTTTTTATATTCCATCATGCATGTTAAATATATTACCTAAAGGGCCAGCTTGTACAAATAATTCCCACATTAGTGATTCTGTTACTTTGTCGTCTAATCCACCAACGTATATTGTAGCATCTGAAATGATAAGTAATAAATTAAAATTATCCACAATGGAACAAATTCGAAGTTTACCTCGATTTCGTTCAGCAATTGGACCGTTTGCCATCATGCAAACGGGATAATTAACGAAAATGCTTAAGAAATTAGCTGTATCAACAGAAGCGTAAACTTAACCTTAAATATTTGTAGGTTATCTTTTAAAATTTTCATTATACAATATTTGAATAGAGGGCAGCATTATTGGTAACTTGTGAATGAGGTGTGATATTTTCGAAATTCTTCGCTTCGTATTTCCTTTTATATAAGCGCCTCATATTTTAAAAAACCAAATATGATTTCATGAAAGATCTTAAGGGAAACAGTTTTGTATAATAATCATTAATTTTCTTCTACTGACTCATAAAATGGTCAAATCACTAGAAATCATATGATCTTCTTCATGTGATTCCTGCGATTTATTCCTCCTCTTGACATTTTTGACATTTGGATAACCTTGCCAAGATTCAGAAGGTCGGCAGACGTGCTATTGGGCAGTTTGGGGCAGATCTTACGGTGAATCGGGACTGTCTTGCTATCAGAAAATCAGAAACCTCCGGTATTTTCAGTATTTTTTCGACTGCATTCGTATCAAATAAATTTTGTAAGTAATCTAACAACGAATTCCAGTTTAGGAGAGCTGTTTTTAATTTAACTTAATAGTTTTTTTATTTTTTTTTTAATGAATTTTTTCAGAATATATAGATCTTATTGCACCAAAACCATGCCGATTAAAAGCATCTTCGCCCGACAAATCTTCGATTCGCGTGGAAACCCCACTGTAGAAGTTGATCTAGTAACCGAGCTGGGATTATTTAGGGCAGCCGTTCCTTCTGGTGCAAGTACAGGTACTGTGTAAAGTGTGAATTGGGTGAATATGGATATTTTATTTTTCTCTTATTTCTGTTTGTAAATTATTTATTCACATTGCTAATTAAATTTTAAAAAATCGTACAAGTTCAAGAGAAGTGGAAACAATTCTACTTGGGATTTTTTTACTTAGAAAATGATATACAAATTTACCGCATTTTTTTAAATCCGCTCAAATTATGTACGATTTTCTACCACATTAATAGATATTTAAGTTACTAAAAATATTTGAAGAATTGTTTTTATGTTTGCATTAAAAAAGTGCAAAAAAGGTAACATATTGATTATATTAAAATTGAAGTTTAAATATTATAATCCAATATGAAAGCATAGCATTATTGCTGATTTTTTATTGATTAGATTGATCAGAATAAAAAAAAATCCGTTGCTTTTACTATTTATACATGAAAATTTGTTTGTAAAGTAAGATATAACTCCACTAAAAACAGTATTTTTTTTAAAGAAATGAAAATAAAAATTACGGTTTTGGGTGTTTGTATAAATTTTTAGCTATTCCCAGTGGGTTAACCATGACCTTGAGAAAAGTCATTTTGATGATTGGTTAAGACATTGAGAAATGTCATTGGAGTTTATTACGAATGGAAATATTTCTTATTTTGTCATTTATACAAGATTATTCTTAAGTAACTGTATTTGCTTAAGTAGACGATAATGATAGTACTCCTTATTTAGGGTAAAGTTAGTATTGGGCCCAAATTAGCACATTGAATGAATTTTTGGTACGTTGGCACCTCACTAATCATTTAACCCATATTTTCTTCAGATCACTTTTAATTTATGATGAAAATATTAATATTAGAAGAAAAAAAATATTACTTTTGAAATTGAGGAAAATAAGCTTTCATTAATCGTCGATTATATTAATACAACAAATATTAATATTTGTTCTTGAGTTGTCTTCTTCAGTTGTTCAATTGGAAAAACCATTATTTTTACTCCATGGCAGGTGAATTTGAAATTAAAGTTTCTTGACCAAACTTATTATTAATGAATGAAATTAAACTCTTGAGTTAGTGGTCATATTTTATTCTAGGTTATATAATCTGTTTTAACTATTACTTTAAATTTATTATGTAAAGAAAATATGTAAAGTAATAATGAAAATAAATTATATAACAAGAGTTTAATTTATAACACTGCGTAGGCTTTCACGGCCGGTGTAACTATAACTAACAGCTTCTTGCGGGTTTCGCCGTGTGTCAAAACTTTCGCTCGACGTTTCGCTGTTCATACTGACAGCTTCTTCAGGATAACTGAACTCAGTTCAGTTCTTGACACACGGCGAAACCCGCAAGAAGCTGTTAGTTATAGTTTAATTTATAGTGTGCGTTTAATTATATAAACTTTGAATTTACTATTAAACATCTGGTAACTTTAAAACTAAGCCGTTTAAACCATACATTTATATGAATTTTTATGATTATAACAACGGCATGAATCCATCATCCATAACATTTGTCGCAAATATTTTTAGAATCATTTTCCCAAATAATTAGAAACAGTATAATTAATCATATTTGTCTAAGCCCTGACTAGAAAATTTTGGAAAAAAAATAATCATTAAACTTTAATAAGTTTTTCAGCGCTGAAAATGGTTTTTTTTATATACCAGGTGTGTCCCCTGGGACATTAGATTTTTTTTGAACTTCTAGTAGGAATTTGATTTTGAAACTTGCAGTATAATCATGGTTTGTTGTGATCTATTTAAGGAAAATATTTTAAACTTTATATAACACTTCCGGTATACAGGGAGTTGATATCAAATTTCTTGTTTTAAATAGATTTTCATCGATGAGTTTACTAAGTCATTTACAACTAGTTTACATCAGGGTTACCAATCTCTAAACTCAGCCGTTTTTAAGATATTTGCAATTTTGTTGAATTTTTTACGTTTGTACTCCTTCGAATAAAATTAAATAGTTGGTTGTTAAATGAGGTATCAGATATTTAGAGGTTTTACTAATGTCGATGTAAGTACAAAGAAGTAGGTATAAGATGTTATAGCAATAATCACTAAATCACATACAGGATGTTCAAAAACATATCTCCAATATGGATAACTTTAAACTAACAAAACTGTTTGCTTTCAAATGGAACATGGTATTTTTTACAACAGCATTGAATGCAGCGAAAAATTGTACATCGATTGATATTGTAAGAGTTTGGTATACCTATTCTTGATAGTTTTTGAAATTTTAGGATTTCTTGCGTAAAATATGACTAATTTCTAAGTTTCGAGCGAATAAAATACTTTTTTTCCTAAAAAAAAACTGTGTACATTATTCTTTGAAATAACCCATTATCTATTTTTGCATTGTTTCGTTTCCATACTTGAGATATTTATCGTTGGAAGTTTTCCAATTATTTAGGATATCTCCTTTAATTTCTTTTTGTATTTTATTTTTTTCGGTATTTTTATTTATTGCAAGTTCAGCTATTATCATTGTTACATTCTTCATGAATGTAGAATAAATCTGAAATATTATTTGTATAAATAACTTTCAATGTCTTTCGATTTCAATGAGTTTACGAAGAAAATGTTAGAAGAAAATGTGTAAGGAGTTGACAGCATTAGGACTTACTATAAAAATACATTGCAAATAGCCTAGGTTTATCACTGCGCAAATTTAATAAATACAACAATGGATATCACTTGTTTGTTATCGCGTCTCATGGTTTACTAATATCTAATCATTAAATTACGTTCTCTATAATTAAAAAATATTTACTATTAGTAAGAAATTAACAATATTAGATACTTGAAACATAAATAGTTAGATAGGTTATGCAAGTAATATATAGGGTGTTTTGTAGGGAGAAAACTCATTTTATTTGCTTGAAACTTGCAATTTAGGCAAGTTTTTAGTAATTTTATGCAAAAAATGCAATTATTTCAAAAACTATCAATAAAATCCTAATATCAATCGATGTAGAATTTTATGCTGCATTAAATGCTGTAGTAAAAAAATACCATGTGTGCTATGTTTCAATGTTCCATTTTAAAGAAAAAAGTTTTGTAGTTCAAAGATATCCACATTGGAGATGCGTTTTTGAACACGCTGTATTTGATTCGATGATTATTGCTATAACTCCTTATAGCTACGTCCTTGTATTTACATCGACTTTAGTAGAACTACTAAATGTCTGATACCTCATCAGCTATTTAATTTCACTTGAAACAGTGCAAACGGCAAACAATCAACAAAATTGCAAATATCTCAAAAATGGTTGAGTTTAGCGATAGGGAGCCCTCATATAAAGCGTAGTTGCAAATGACTCGGTAAATTCATTACACCCATGAAAATTGTACCATTCTATTTAAAATAAGAAAGATGATATCAACACCCTGTATACCGAAAGTGCTATAAAGTTGAAAATATTCTCGTTAAAGTGGTGTCAGTGGGTCATGATTACACTGCAAGTTTTAAAATCAAATTCCTACTAGAAGTTCAAAAAATCTAATGTCCCATGGGACACTCCCTCTATATATAAAAAAAATTATTTTCATCATTTTTCTAAAACTTTCTACTTTGGGCTTAGACAAATATGATTAATAGCGATTCTAATGATTTCGGAGGAAGGTGATTCTAAATATATGCCACAAATGTTATGTATGGATTCATGAGGTTATTATAATCATAAATGTTCATATAAATGTATGTTTTAAACGGCTTAGTTTTAAAGTTCCAGGATGTTTAATACCAAATTAAAAGTTTATATAATTAATTAAACGCATACAATAAATTAAACTCTTGTTATATAATTTATTTTAATTATTACATAATAAATTTAAAGTAATAGTTAAAACAGATTATATAATCTAGAATAAAATATGACCACTAACTCAAGAGTTTAATTTCATTCATTAATAATAAGTTTGGTCAAGAAACTTCAATTTCAAATTAACCTGCCATGGAGTAAAAATAATGGTTTTTCCAATTGAAAAACTAAAGAAGACAACTCAAGAACAAATATTAATATTTGTTGTATTAATATAATCGACGATTAATGAAAGCTAATTTTCCTCAATTTTAAAAGTCATATTTTTTTTTCTAATGTTAATATTTTCATCATAAGTTAAAAGTGATCTGAAAAAAATATGGCTTAAATGATTAGTGAGGTGCCAACGTACCAAAAATTCATTCAATGTGCTAATTTCGCCCCAATACTAACTTTACCCTAAATAAGGAGTACCATCATTATCGTCTAGTTAAGCAAAATACAGTTACTTAAGAGTAATCTTGTATAAATGACAAAATGAGAAATATTTCCATTCGTAATAAACTCCAAAGAAATACCTCAATGTTTTAACCAATCATCATAAAAATCGCTTGAAAATTGTTATTTTTAGCAAAGCATTTGCGAAACGAATAAATATTTTTGCGATAATTGCTATCGCAATCATATTTGTTTTTTATGTGAATAATTAATTTGAAACAAAAAACAATTAAACTCGTCCGAAAGAATAATAAAACGCCCATACGGCACGAAATATTGTATTGTGCTTTACAAACTTAGTTTAGGTGTTCACGAGGCGCTGGAATTGCGAGATGGCGACAAGGCCCACTACCACGGAAAGAGCGTCCTGACCGCCATCAATAATGTGAACAAACAGATCGCCCCGGAGCTCATCAAGCAAAATCTCGAGCTCACCCAGCAGAAGGAGATCGACGAGTTCATGATTAAACTGGACGGCACTGAGAATAAGTCCAAGTTCGGCGCCAACGCCATTCTGGGCGTCTCTCTGGCGGTTTGCAAGGCCGGCGCTGCGAAACGCGGCGTCCCGCTGTACCGCCATATTGCCGATTTGGCGAAAAACAACGATATAATCCTACCAGTTCCCGCGTTCAACGTGATAAACGGGGGATCCCATGCTGGAAATAAGTTAGCTATGCAGGTAATTTTATTGTTTTGTCTCAATTTTTAGGAACAAATAAATGTTTGACAGTTTTAAGCAACGTGAATTATAGGCATTGATTAGACAGAACTAGATATTGAAAGTTAGGGAAAATGAAATCAAACAAAGGTCTAGTTCCTCACAAAATTCTTTAATAACACACAACCGGTTTCTTTCTATCCGAGTATCATCAACAGTATAAATTAAATGCCATGCCTGTAATATTTCGTGAACAGCTCGATTATAGACGTGCCCCGTAGTTGCAAAAATATGATAATATATTATTCATAATTTTCAAATAATATACATATCTAATTTAGAAATATTTCAAACAATTTTTCAATTACTTACAGTATGCTTTTAAACGTGAGTGATGCGGCGAATGTTTGTCATCAGTCCACCTGTGATTTGCACCGCCATGATATGCAAATGGCAATGACTAATTACATTCACTAATGTCGTTGGCGAGTGGCGCTCTCAAACGTGGAATTGGAAGATTTTGCCAGTACATACTAGCACTTTATTTCCTATCCTCTCTCTAAAATGATATGTGTATATTTCTCTTCAATGTTGGAATCAATTGCTTACATAGTTATGGTTATACCGGGTTATTTTTTCTTTCATTAGAAGAAAAACGTCAATGCATTGGTAACTGCCGACACTAGGCAACCAGTTATACTAGTTATTTGACGTTTGACATTTTACTATTATTTTTTGCTTAATTTTATTAAGTAAGTATTCATTAAGATATAGAAAACAACATAACAAGGGCAAAGCTTTATTTCACAACAGGTTTCCAAAATGACTACGCTGTTTATGTATGCAAGAATGAATGAAAAGAATGCAGACCATTTCTAATGAAATGTAGAGGTATTCTATCACATGCATTACCCCTATATGGTCTTCCAGTTCGTCCAAGTTATGTATTTGCCATGGTGTGGGGAATGCCGATATAAAATGATAAGGGATAATATTTACTTTCTAATTTCGAATTAAAATACAGGATGTTCTATTTAAAAAAAATGAGTTTTCTGCATTAGAAAATATGTCACTTGGTTTCTCAGTTTGAACTTAGAGTTATATCTACATTTATAACAGCAAATCTGGAGTCTTTACTTGCACTATTAGCCGAGATATTAATATCTGAATGATGCAGTGATTATGACTAAAAAAAAAGGAAAGCTTAAATAACTCAAAAACGGAAACATGTAGCTATAGGAATAACTAATGAAGACTGACGTATTTATGGTCGTAGAATTCAAAAATGAATAAAAAATTAGATCATTCTATTTAAAATAACAAAGTTGACGTCCATTTCCGGTTAACCGGAAGCGATATTTTGGTTAAAGTATTTTACATTTATAGTTCCAATCGAACAGATAATGGTGCCAAAATCTCAAATATAAGTAAATAATAGAACATCATAAACTTTTAATGAACCACTTACGTGGAATACCCGCTTTCTGTTTTGAGTGACGAACAATGTCTTCAATTATATCAGCTTTCGTGGTATTTGCAACTATAAAATATCATACATTAAAAAAAATCTAGTAAATTCTTAACAATAAGTCTGAAGTTCGTAATTTTGGGCTATATTGGTGTAGAATGATTCGAGAATGACGATTTAGTGTTTAGTTTTTGGCGCTGACCACCTCTTTTACACTTTTTTCTTAAAAAAAGATGCGATTTTCAGGTTATGTCACCACACAAAACACGTCGAAATCTTGAGAAAAAACCGCATACTAAAATGAGTACTAAAATGTTTCAACTAACTTATTTTCTTGAAATAACTCCTTTTCATGTAATATTTTTGCCTTGAATAACTATAAAGATATATAAACAAAGTTAATACTTAATGAAATCAAGTAAGAAATAATTATATAACAGTAAAATGTCAAACGTCAAATAACTAGTATAACTGGTTGCCTACTCGCAAGTTACCAATGCATTGACATTTTCTTTAGAATTACACGTAGGAAAAACGTACCTACTCTTTGTCTATTTTATGTTTTAACCAACGTCATTGATGTACCATGCAAGTAAAGACAATTTTCTGATTTGACTATTTTTCTCAAGTATTTCTACTGAAAGAAGAAGCAAAGTTTCCGCTTGTCACAAAGAAAAAGAATTCAGAATTAATTTCATGAATGTAACAGATAGAGATAGCCCTATTATTGCTTTGTTTAAGTGCAATACTTAAAATAGTGCACAGTTTCCGGTTTCTATTATGGCACCTGTCAGTTATCAAATCTAACCTATAGCGTCGTTAGTTTGTGTATTTGATTTATTAGTTTTTTGGTTTGTTCCGGTTTGTTCACTTTAACCAAAAGTGTGAAACGAATACAACTTAGGACCGCACATTATGAGATAATTAAGGTTTGTATTTTGCACATCAGGAATTCATGATACTTCCAACCGGTGCATCGTCATTCTCAGAAGCGATGAAGATGGGATCAGAGGTCTACCACCATCTGAAAAATGTAATAAAAGCCAAGTTCGGTTTGGACGCCACGCTGTAGGCGACGAAGGAGGTTTCGCCCCAAACATCCAGAACAATAAAGACGCCCTCACCTTGATCCAAGACGCAATCGCTAAGGCTGGTTACACCGGACGTATTGAAATCGGAATGGACGTAGCGGCCTCAGAATTCTTCAAAGACGGTCTGCAGACAGTGTAATAGAATATTTCGTTTATAATTTACCTCTTACCCCCTTAGGACAATACGACTTGGACTTCAAGAATCCCCAATCAGATAAATCGAAATGGTTAGCCCCAGCCAAACTGCAAGAGTTGTACATGGATTTCGTCAAGGAATTCCCAATTGTATCCATCGAGGATCCCTTCGATCAAGACGATTGGAACGCTTGGAAATCCATGACGGCCGCCACGTCAATCCAGATTGTTGGTGACGATCTGACAGTAACTAATCCCAAGAGGATAAAAACTGCCGTCGAACAAGGCGCTTGCAATTGCCTCTTATTAAAGGTATGACAGGCCTTTTTTATTCATGCATATATTTGCAGTGACATTTTCGTTTAGGTCAATCAAATCGGCTCAATTACCGAAGCTATCGACGCCCATCTCTTGGCAAAATCCAACGGTTGGGGTACCATGGTGTCTCACAGGTCTGGAGAAACTGAAGACACTTTCATCGCTGACCTTGTAGTGGGTCTGTCCACGGGACAAATAAAAACCGGCGCTCCTTGCCGTTCCGAACGTCTGGCCAAATACAATCAGATTTTGCGTATAGAAGAAGAATTGGGAGCGAACGCCAAGTACGCTGGCAAGGCTTTCCGCAAACCTCAATAGATTATAAGCTTTAAAAAAACTGTGTATCGTCAACCGTATCATAACATTTATGTATTAGTACATTAATGTGCGCTAGTAAATAAAATGTTGTATCTACTGGATTCGCAGTTTTATTTATATCACGGATACACTGAAAATTTTTTTTTATATAAGTTCTTTGATAATTCGTAATAAAAAAGAAACGTTAGTTAGTAAGTTAAATAACGTAACCAGCGAGATATGCACAATATATAAGGCCCATCTCTATCTTCAGTTAGAAGTGCCATATGGTATATAAGAACAATATTATGTGTGAGGTTGGGTTTTGGAAACATTTGTACCGTTGCAAGCACTTGGGCCGTTGCAAGCACTTGGGCCGTTGCAAGCACTTGGCCGTTGCAAGCACTTGGCTGTTGCAAGTACTTGGGCCGTTGCAAGCACTTGGGCCGTTGCAAGCACTTGGGCCGTTGCAAGTACTTGGGCCGTTGCAAGCACTTGGGCCGTTGCAAGCACTTGCGCCGTTGCAAGTACTTGGGCCGTTGCAAGTACTTGGGCCGTTGCAAGCACTTGGGCCGTTGCAAGTACTTGGGCCGTTTGCAAGTACTTGGGCCGTTGCAAGCACTTGGGCCGTTGCAAGCACTTGGCCGTTGCAAGCACTTGGGCCGTTGCAAGCACTTGGGCCGTTGCAAGCACTTGGGCCGTTGCAAGCACTTGGGCCGTTGCAAGCACTTGGGCCGTTGCAAGTACTTGGGCCGTTGCAAGCACTTGGCCGTTGCAAGCACTTGCGCCGTTGCAGTACTTGGCCGTTGGCAAGACTTGGGCCGTTGCAAGCACTTGGGCCGTTTGCAAGTACTTGGGCCGTTGCAAGTACTTGGGCCGTTGTAAGCACTTGGGCCGTTGCAAGTACTTGGGCCGTTGTAAGCACTTGGGCCGTTGCAAGCACTTGGGCCGTTGCAAGTACTTGGGCCGTTGCAAGCACTTGGGCCGTTGCAAGCACTTGGGCCGTTGCAAGCACTTGGGCCGTTGCAAGCACTTGGGCCGTTGCAAGCACTTGGGCCGTTGCAAGCACTTTGGGCCGTTGCAAGTACTTGGGCCGTGCAAGCACTTGGGCCGTTGCAAGTACTTGGCCGTGCATGTACTTGGCCGTGCAGCACTTGGGCGTTGCAAGCATTGGGCCATGCAATACTTGGGCCGTTGCAGCACTTGGCCGTTTTAAGCACTTGTGCCTTGCAAGTACTTGGGCGTTGCAAGTACTGGGGCGTTGTAAGTTTTGGGTTTTATTACTTTGGCTTTTTGGAGTTTTTTTGCTGTTGGATGCATTTTTGGATTTTTTGATTTTCGAAATTTTGAATTTTTGATTTTTGGATTTTTGATTCTTGGATTTTTGATTTTTTGGCATTTGGAATTCTTAATTTGGAGTTTTCTAATTTTGGAATTTTTGGTTTTTGATATTTTTGCTTTTTGGATTTTGAATTTTAGCTTGGGATTTTGGATTTTTGGATTTTGATTTTGATTTTTGAATTTTTTGATTTTGGATTTTGGTTTTGGCTGTTTTTGATTTTTTGAATTCAAATTTGAATTTTTATTTTTGATTTTTTTGGATTTTAGATTTTTAGTTTTTGGTTTTTAGATTTTGGATTTTTGATTTTTAATTTTGGTTTTGGATTTTTGGTTTTGATATTTTTGGATTTTTAATTTTGATTTTTTGATTTTTGGATATTTAAGTTTATTTTTGATCTTGTTTTATGTTTGGGTGTTGGATGATTTTTTTTGATATTTGGAAGTTTGAGTTTGATGTTGGGTTTTTGATTTTTTGGTTTTTATTTTTGATTTTTGATTTTTGAATTTTTTGATGCTTTGGATTTGGATTTTTTATTTTGGATTTTATTTTTTAATTTTTGATTTTTAATTTTTGGATTTTTGGATTTTTCGGTTTTGATTTTTTGATTTTGTAGAATTTTTGATTTTGGATTTTCGGATTTTTGGATTCTTGGATTTTTTTTGTTTGGATGTTGGGTTTTTGATTTTTGATTTCTTGGTTTTATTTTTTGCTTTTGTTTGCTTGATTTTTGATATGATTTTTGTTGGATGTCGGATTTTTTTTTTTTTTTGATGTTTGAATTTGGATTTTGATTTTTGATTTTTATGTTGGTTTTTTGAATTTTTAGACTTTTCGGTTGTTGGATTTTTTGATTTTTTTTCCTTTCTTGGATTTTTGATTTTTTTGATTTTTGATTTGAATTTTGGATTTTTTGATTTTTGGATTTTTGGATTTTTGGATTTTATATTTTTGGATTTTTGGATTTTTGGGTTTTTGATTTTGATTTTTTTTTGGATTTTTGATTTTTGATTTTTGATTTTAGATTTTTAATTTTTGATTTTTGTTTTTTGGATTTTTGATTTTTAGATTTTAGATTTTTGGTTTTTGGCTTTTTGGATTTTTGATTTTTAGTTTTTTATTATTTTTAATTTTGGATTTTTTTATTTTGATTTTGATTTTTGATTTTTTAATTTTTTGATTTAATGTTGGAGTTTGATTTTAAATTTTTGATTTTCGGATTTTGTATTTTTTTGTTGGGTTTTGGTTTTTGAATTTTTGGATTTTTAGATTTTGATTTTTGAATTTGGATTGGATTTTTAAACATCATGCTGCTCTTTCTGCAAACAAACTTAAAGACACAACTCATGAACTTAGGAAAACGAGATTACGTGTTTAAGTAAAAGTCATTTTGTAGGTGCTCGAAGCAACGAAAATCCGAATAGTTACAGAAAGAATTATCGATTCATACCAGTCAGAACCTGTTCTAGAGATCCAAAAACCACACACAGCACAGTTAAGAAGTTGCAAAAGAAAACACCAAGCACACTCGAATACAGCAACCACGCAAATTCATGGAAATACTAGAGGGCCATCAAATGCGCAAGACCAACAGCGTGCACTGATAAGACACCTACAGAAACAATTGGGATCAACACATGCAGATACTAATTGCAGACGGTTCGTAAGAGACAGAGAACGCGTTCACATTCGTTTGAATGCGACCTTGGACGCAAAAAGCCAGGCAATTTTTTGCACGCTAAAAATGAACAACTCGATGAACACTCGATCAACAGCCAAAGTTTGTACAATTGCAGGAACTAAGATCTAAATGGTGTATAATCAATGGGCACGAAAGGGAGACCAAATACAAAAGAGGTCGCAGTGTTCGAAACTTAGGTCGACGCTCTACAAGAAGATAAAATTGTTCCGCTTTTAAGAAGTTATGCCTTTAGTCAGAATTGTACTTGTAAATATGGTGTTTTAAATCAAAAAACAGCTAAATAAAATATAATCTTGTTTGATATTAAACTCCTCAAAATGTTTGCCGTTCACGAAATGCAATCTGTTATGATGCTAACCAGCCAATTTATATGCGCCAGTCTGTAGGCTCTGTCTATGTACTAAATTTTAACATATTTAAACTTATGTTATATGAGGAACTACATATATGTACGTGCGTAAGTAGATTTTAAAGTCCAATTACCCATTTTTGGTTGATAATGAATGTTTGTATCATCCCGGAATAACACTGATAAACTGTATAACATATACATTTTGTATATACTGTGCGTAATTTCTTCTGTGCCGCGTTATCTCCAATAGAAATGTGCTGCAATTTTCACCAAAGGGTCAAGAGTGATAATAAGTGATAAGAGGTACGAATCTCGCCAACTAATACGGATCTTTGACGAGATGAACTCGTACAAGCAGTAAACAAGAGCGTCGCGTGTGCTAGTGCTTGTGATATCGCAATAATAATTGTGAATGTGCTCCGTTGATGCCTCCGTTTATGAATAGCTAACAGTCTTATCTTATAGGTAACGGAAAAATTAAAATTTATATGATAGTTGGGCGTAATGTATGTTAAATCGAGTGCTAAACCTAAACAAAGCTGATGAATTGTTACGTATGTATGTACCTCCTTTGTTCCGTTTTAAATAAGGGGTCTAACGTTTATAATGTAATCTCTTACTTCTCGTCTTTTTTTAATTTGTAACGGAAGTGGTTTATAAAAGTGTGTACCTACTTAGTATCAATTGAGTCAGATTAGCCTGCACTTTGTTTCTTGATTTTAATGCTAATGAATCCACACTGAAAAACCGATTTAGTTGCCTCAACTAAATTTTAGCTGTATTGACTAAAATCTTTGTTTAAATATAGGCAAACAAATACAGGGTATTCCACATAACTGGTTCATTAAAAGTTATGATGTTTCTATTATTTACTTATTATTTGAGATTTTGGCACAGTATTTGTTCGATTGGACTTATACATATGTAAAATACCTAACCAATAATATCACTTCCGGTTGACCGGAAATGATGTCAGCTTTCTTATTTAAATACAATGATATAATTTTTATTCATTATTTTTGATTCTACAACTATAAATACGTCAGTTTCATTAGCTATTCCTATAGCTACATGTTGCCTGTTTTTGATTTATTAAGTTTTCTTTTTTTTTAGTCATAATCATTGCATCATTGAGAAATTAATATCTCGGTTAATACTGCAAGTAGAGACTCAAATTTGCTATGTTATGAATGTAGATATAACTCTAAGAAACGGTAAGCACACTTTACATTTCTAACATACAGGTTGCTTCAAAAACCGAAGAACAAACCAAGAAACCAATTATGTATTAGGTACATTTCGCTGCGATGTAAATTATGTACATTATCGCAAGCCTAGTGATGTGACTCAGTAACACATGCATGCGCCTTACATGTTGAGACTTATGTCCGCAACAAGAACACATTCTGAGAATATACTAGCGATATTGAATAGGTATATGCTGGCGATATTGATAGGTTATATGCCGGCGATATTGAATAGGTATATGCGGGGTATGAATTAGGTATAGTGCTGGCGATATCAACCTTACATCGACACGATGACTCGGTTTCCGGTTGAAACCGTGTCCTGCAAATACCTGTGACGACATTTCGCCCTCACTTGAATGAGACATCTTTAGGTATTGCTACTAATGTTGCTGTACAGCTGAAACTTTGGTTCAACCGCAACATAAGTAGCAGCTTCAAAGATATCTCATAACGAGCGAGAACGATACGTTGGCCAGAAGCAGTTGCAAGAACACAGTTTCAACCTATAAACCAAAACAAAAAAGAATGTATAGAAAATAACACAAGTTATATGAAACTAGTTTTATATATAAGTTTAAATACATATACATACATAATTTTTTGTACATCGTTTCTCGTTCATCGTTGTTCAGAAAGCCTGAATTATTCTGCAGCTACACATTCAAATTCCATTTTGCTTATTAATTATATGATATTCGAATACCATAATTTAAAAATATATTTGGATAAAATGGAGACATGTTCGAAGGTATAAAAAATTTGCCACACTGACGGCATTGGCATTGGATGGCCGAGGAGCGAAGGATTACATTATGAGATGTCTTGCGAAGAAGTACTCAGATACCATATCCATTAGTTGTTGATTGCTAGGACTGAGGAATAATTGTAGGGTTTGTGATTTCCTGTCAATCGGTGTTCCAAACAGTTGTAGCATTTCTCTTCTTAATATTTCAATTCTTACTTCTTCACAATACTCATCCTATTTTATAGAGAGCTCGTTTTAAACTTCTAATTTGACTTGAGTAACCTTTTGTATTAGTACGTGTTACAAAACCTTAACAGTATCTGAAAATTAAAAGACCTTTGTATTAACCAATAAAGTACCGGAAATTTATTTTTATTTACCTAGCAAATACCAATAAAATTTGACCGCAAAATGACTAACCTACCTAGCAACTGATATAATGAGTTAAAACTTTTACAAGAACAAAAAACAGCTTAACCTACAAAATACTGTGTTGACACTTACTTCAATGAACACAAAAGTTATCAACTAGATAATCCGATGCACACAAGCTAATACCATACGCAGAATTGTTACATAGTTTATGTTCCTGATGTTTTTATATCAGCTAGATAAACAGGCATATAAATAATAGATATCGTATTCATATATCTGTCTTACTCTCAGCGTGTTAATATATAATATGTTATATACCATGTACATAGAATTGTTATATATAGTTTGTTTCACTATCAGGTACATCACAGGCATATAATAATATATATCGTATTCATGTATCTGTCTTACATCCTCACCATGTTATTAATATGTTATATACCAGATACATAGAATTATTATATAGTTTGTGTTCTGTATCAGGTACATCACAGGCATATAAATAATAGATATCGTATTCATGTATCTGTCTTACATCTTCACCTTGTTAATATATAATATGTTATATACCAGATACATAGAATTGTTATATAGTTTGTGTTCTGTATCAGGTACATCGCAGGCATATAAATAATAGATTATCGGATTTACATCTCTATTTTACATCTCCTGTACGTCAATATATAAAATCGATGTAGCCAGTACATCTGCATCACGAATGGTTTCCTGGGAAGTGGCATATTTTCAAATGCAGAAAACTAATTTTTTTTTTAAATAGAACATCCTGTATTTTAATTCGGAATTAAGAAGTAAATATCATCCGCCTATCACTTTATATCAGGCATTCCCGTATACCTATCTTTCATAGATTTTGAGATATGAACGACTTTTTGTTAAACAGACTAAGTAGCCCTATCTTTGCGTGTTTGTAGCTGGCTCTGAATGGGATTAATGTGAAAATTCTCGGTGAAAATTAGCTGTTCAAACAATCTACAAATCACAACAACCGTAATATGCAACTTAAAATACACCTCAGCGATAAATGGGTTGTATAAACCACAGCAGTAGCTATATGGGTAGAAAAGTTCGCCATAAAAACAATATTTAGATCAGAGAACGCTGTTTAGCGAAGAATGTGGGCAGCTTGAGCAAAAAAGTAATTTAAATATAACAATTACATTAAATTAACTACAATTGTGGTTAGCATAATCCTTATATCTCAATAATATTCACTTTGTTAATTGAAGAGTACTTATTGTTTAAGTAAGATTAATGGGTTTGTTAAATTAATAAACTAGAAGCAACAAAATAATATGATCCCTTTTTATATCAATTATTTTCTTAATTTTCCCAATATCTCTAAAATAAAATTTTATTAGTTTGAGAGTTTGTTTGTTGATTTCATTAACGACAATACGTAAATTTCGAGGGATGTTGGCAGTTGGTGGATATAATTATTATGTCGGCAGGCCGATGCCCGCCTTAACATTAGCTTTTTTGCTTCAGAAACAGCAATTCGTCAATTTTGAGGTTTGTCCAAGATCTTGGCAGACCGACGTCCTTCTTAAATATCGTCGATTCATTGCTCAAATATATATGCTCCTTTCTAGCTTAATTGGTAGAGCGTTCGTCCGGTAAACAAGGGGAGAAAATTTCTCTTGGGAAAAAATCCTCTTAATTATTACACTTATTAGCAGAAGTACATCAATTTGTTAATTTCTTACTGTAAAAAGCTTGTAATATTTGCAAATTTGTTTGAGTTAACAAAGTACCGATGTTGTCTCAACGATATGAAAGTAATTGAACCAATCCAACATTTTTACAAAATTGAACTATATTATTGTGGTAAGACCATACTGAATTAAATAATTTGTTTGAATATATTAAACTTCTAACCAAATATTTTATTTCAGTCAATAGTGTCATTTTTTGTATATATTTTGAAACAACAAAAGGCATGATTGTTTCAAAGAAATATACTTACAAAATATATTTGGTTGGTTTAAATATATCGGTTTTTCAGTGTAGGTACTTAGATTTTGAAAGCAATGAAATCTTAAAAATGATGTTATTTGACAAAGCATAATTTCTTTTGGAATTCAAAAATGTTTTCAGTAAATTTCCTTTTACTATGTTAGTTATTATTAAAGGGCGGAATATATGCACGTCAATTCAGTTAAAATATGCGCATAAATATGCATCGTTTTTCTCTGAAATATGCAACAATATGCATTTATTTGTCGAAATATGCAATTATATGCCTTGAATATAACATGGAAAAATGGAAATAAAGAAACGCCGACTCTTACAAAAATTATTTATTTTAAGTAAAATTAAAAGAAAAACATAAATAAGTGTAAATTTTCAACTGAATAGTATAAAAATGCATTATAACGATATATTTTTCAAAATTTTCCAATAAAAATGTTTGCCTTCTGTCTGTAAAAATATGTTTGTACAAAGAAAAAGTTCTTTCAACATCTACCGATGTGATCTGGCAATATTTTAATTTGCATAGTAAGTCATAAGGCTAAGGTATTACTTCGTTGGATGGTTTACTATCAAACATATTTTTGACTTCCATTAAATACTTAAAGCCTTCATTCTTTCCCGCAATAACTTCGAGTTTCTTCTTACTTGATTTCCTACACACCGGGAACTTCTTTGCATTGTCGGAAAAGTTTCAACAATATTAATGATTCTCTTAAACTTATATTCCTACTTTCTAACGAAGTTATTATATCTGGTACAAAACTAAAATTAACCTTAATAAAACAAGTTCCTTAGCTAAATTTACATTTTTGAATAATGCTTGACTTTGCACTACACACTGCGAATTGTCTTCTAATCTAAAACTATGTCTTTAATGGCTTCAAATGGTCTGCGTAGAATATCGGAGGCTTAATCCATGTTCCCCATCGAGTAATTACGGGCTCTGGAGGTAAACAAACTCCTGGCAATTTCTCTCTATAGATCTGCACTCTTAGAGGTGCTTTCAAAAACACTTTCTTTACATTTGAAATTAATTTGTTCACCAGGGATATGCTGTTCTAATAGTTTCTGCAACTCTGTTTTATCCCGTGTAAAGACAAGTGACATGTACCATATTGGATAAATATATTTTAAGTTTTGGCCTACTTTAACCATATACGGGGCGCTGCGTCAGACAAAACACTAAAAACTTCTCTACTGGAACTGGATTTGGTAAAAAAAAAAATTGATAGAGACTGCTGAATAAATCGAGTTACGGTCTCATTATTTGTTTTGTCTAACTGTTTAAAGATATTAAATATGGTTTCCCTGGCTCATTTTCTTGAAGCCCTCCAATCATAAGATGTGCGTTATATCGACCACATGAGTCTGTGCTTTCATCAACAATAATATAAAAATGTTCATCGCCCAGTGAAACTTTAATTTCTCCATTACGGTTTCGTTATACTGTTTGCACATTCTTCTTTCTAAGTGTGGATTCGTTCAGGGATGTTTTGATTACAATATTTTTGCAAAAAATCTCTGAATTGTGTATTTTGCAGTTTCTTCAAAGGGTATATTTGCTGCGACTAAAGCTTGCATAGTTTTGATGAAACACCTCCTTTTCACTCTTTGGTTTGACATTTTGAAATGCGGTTTGCCCACACTGCTGAACAGGCAGAACAGATTTATTTTTCTGCAACTTGGCTTTATGCATAGCTGTTTTCAAGTGTTGATCAATTTGGAACTTCTTTTCACAAACAATGATTTTGGCACAAACTTTGGCAAACACTTTATCCCACTAAACTCCAACTCAGGAAAATTTTTAATCACGAAGCGGCTTTTCGGCATTTTAGGCGTTTTGAAATAAAATATTTTCGAAATCACTCTTTTTTACACTGGAATCTATCGACAAACTAAACTATATAATATAAATACAACAGAATAGACCCACATCTGCTTCCATTAGCAAGCTGATTACTTGGAAATTTCTAACACCAATAAATGCGGCAATACCATATAATAATAAAACGTGTGAGTCGACAAAACCTGTCCACCTTTTAAATTATTTCAGTTACCTGCAAGGGTCGCACTTAATCTTTTGATAAAACGAAAAACATAAAAATATGCACACAAATTTTATTTTTGGCGAAATATGCATTTTTTTTTGTAAAATTTGTTAAAATATTGCAAAATATGCAAATATATGCACTTTTGCATATATTCGCCTTTTAGGTTATCTTTTTTTTTGCCATAGCTACGGCTATGTAGCTTCCAAGATATCGCTGGTGCCAATTCTTTGTCAAATATCCTGTATATCACGTGCGACTTGAATCCTACCTAACAATCCACCGTTACAATATCAAAATATTACATTGATATCTCCTACCCTATGATGAGGATAGGGCATAAAATTTATGTCGTGAATTTTTTGATTTCCTTTCAGTAACAGAAATGGAAGTGAAAACCAAAGGAACAATCACGCACAGCGTGAAGAAAGTAGCTTTAGTGACTGGAACTATACTCGTCTCGTTGGGCTTCATCCTCATAATGCAATTCAACATAATCCACGAGATGATAATAGAGTCGGCGTTGGATTTTAACCCGAATTCGGAAAATCGTCAAGCGTGGATGGTCAATGACCCGCCCCTGATCATTTAACTTCTACATGTTTAATTTGTCGATACGCTCGAAGAATGTTTGCTACCTTGTGATTGCTCGAAATTCAAATTCGATGGGTGGGACTGTCTCATTCTACGAAAGTGAAGGAGAAGTTAACGGAACCTGGCATCTCGAAGCAGTACTATTAGTTTTAAATCTGTCAAGAGATATTATTACGTGAACGACGATAAGAATCCTAGAAAGATATCCGACATGATAACCAGTGTGAATCCCGTAGCTGTGGTAAGTCGATTATCACATGTAAATACGACGAATTGCATCGATCGATATATGAAAGAGTGTACCATGTGATTCCCAAAGTATTGTCGTAAGAGAAAAACTGTTTTCCGGAAAAATTTTATCTATACTTATTACCAATTTAATGATGCGAAGTAGCTACATACAAATTTCATACATTCAATGAATTTTCTTGACATTTTAAGCGAGCATTGGCGTGCATTTTGTATGTATCTTTCGATTATTGATCTTATAATTTTTTTCAAATCGTTTACTTTGCATTCTAATATTGATCAACAATAGTATTTCTGAATGACTTGTAAGAAAAATAAGGGAATTTATCTGTGGTAATTAGCTCAACCAACCAGTTTAAGAAAATCAATGTTACATTAAGTGAAATAGTTTATTACTATTTTACAGGCTTATCATGCACTTCAGCGCAATGAGCTGTCAAAAGAAAGTTACATTTTCATTCCTATGAAGTTTCTACGGTACAGGAATTATTACCATTAGATCACGATAGGCGATTGGAATATCGTCATTGGTTTTAATAACAATTTAAGGGACGATTGATTGCTAACAAATCAATTTTTCTCGGATGAAGCCTTTTTGTCTAATAGACTATATCAATTTACAAAACTATTGTATCGTCTGCAGAAATCCAGCGCGAATTTCGAGAAACGCAATTGGCTCCCGTAAAAGTTGGCGTTTGGTTAGCTATGTCCAGGCAACGAATAATAGGGCAATTTTCTTCGAGAAACTGTAACAGCCCAACGTTATGAATCAGATTTGGAATTGTTTATTTGCGGGTTACAAGAAAATGAGCTTGAAGCAGGTTATTTTCAGCACGATAATGCTCCAGCACTACTGCTCGACAACTGCCAATATCTTCAACAGTTTTTTGCTGACAGGGTCGTTAGAGGCATAGATGTGGCCACCAAGATCGCCTGATCTAACCCCATTAGATTACTTCTATGTTTGGCTGTTAAAAATAGGATCTATAGAAACCGCATGCATACCATAGAAGAACTGAGAGATGCAGTTTTGTCACTTAATAATTATACTAATTGTATGTGATAATTTAAAGTAATAATAAATAATTAGTTAAACACAGTTAGTACTGGATTATTAAATCATAATTAGTAAAGTTAAATTATTTAATTTCATTTTGTACAGTGGAAACATCAATCCATAGTCGTTTATATAATGCGAGTTCAAATATAGGTTACGTTTTCCTTATTTATGACAGTCCGTTTACTTTCTTGTGTTCCAACACTGACTTAGTTCAACCTTCATCACAAAACGGCGCATATACCTACACCTTTCTATCTTATAGAGAGATTGACAACATTTTGAATCGTCTTGTGACATGGAAAATCTGAAAATGTCGCCAGTATACTAAAGTCGATGTGCCTATTAACTAAAATATTTTTAAAGTTAGTATACGTTGTACCGAAATGGCGTCAACTTGTTATGTTAAATGGACACCCTATATATTATTACATTTTTTACTTCGTCGTTCAAATCTAAGTAATTTGGTTAAAAACAAAACTATGTTTATTTCACCAGGTTTGAAAATTTTCATTTCTTTTTAGATATTGACAGATAATAAACTTCTACACTGACTGTTCTAACGCTTGGTAAAATTTTGTAGAATTGTTGCCATGACGTATTTGTTACTTTTAAAGGTTTCACAAAGTAGAAGAGTTACTAGTTAAGCTAGTTACGTTCTAATTACGTGATATACAGGGTTATTCTCAATAATATGCGACAAACTTTAAGAGCTGATTTCTGAGGTTATTTTATCATAAAGTCATATGAGATATGTCCAAAACGTTTGGTTTTAAATTATTGAACTTTATAATAAAATTATTAACATGACTAACACGATATAATATCACAGTTGGTTCGTCAAAAATATTGTGTGAGAGGAATTGTTTATTTGTCATTTCAAATTTTCAATAGTTGTCAGAGATATTCATTCAGTTTATTCCAGTTTCTGTTTTGCTAAAATGATTACCGAAACTGAATGTTTATATGTATTTCTTTACGGTTCTTGCCAATGAAATTCGCGTGCTGCTAGACGTCTTATGAAGAACGATACCCCGAACCTATCATCCCGCATCTCATATTTGCCGTCTTACCAGACTCTATGAATGGAAATTTTAAAAAAGACGACTGATAACGGCACGCCATCTAACATGAAAACTCCACAAGTTGAGAAATGGTACTAAATTAAATGGGAACATCCTACTACAGCACCAAAAATGCGTGTTGCTTTAAAATTATTCCAGCCACAGTTTGGGAGATTATTGAAAGAATCAACTGCTGTATCCAATATCCATTCAACGGGTTGCAGGCAGTTCTTGCCGGCAGATTTCCGCAAAGGTGCTTTTCAATGGATGCCAACACAAAATCGCACAATTCCTGACTTATTGGCTCGAATAATTCTTCACCGACTGCTACTTTCTCTGAAACGCGATATTAATTTTCATAATAATCACTTGGGCGGAGAAAATCCGCAAACGAACAGTGATGCCCGTCATCAACATCAATTCTTTGTCAATGTGGCCGGAATTGAATTATCCGCATTTTTTACCGGATGCGGTTCAATGCGAGGATATAACCGCATTTTCTTGAAGAGACTACCACGGACTGCTGGAAGAAAGTTCCGTGCAATTAAGATTACAAATGTATTTATGATGACGTGCTCCAGCGCATTTTATTTAGTTGCTCCCGTTTTGACAATACGATCAGATTGGTGATAGATGGAGTCCACAACCTGCCTCCTCGGTCTCCAACTTAATTCTTGACTTTTTTCTCGGGGTCACCTTAAATCATAGTTTATACGACTCCATTGAAATGTCGTAAACTGAGAATCGTATTATCGCAGCTTTTCAAACAATTCGAATCATCCCTTGGTTTTTAGACGGACTCGCCATGATACACGGAGAAGAAGCTTGTTTGAGTTGGGCGGTCATTTTCAACAGTTAGTTAAGTTAATTTTTGTTTACTAATTATTTGTTATTTAATAAAACCTTTAATTTGTTAACTTACTATTAACATTGTACAACTTTAGAATAAGCGATTTTGGACCTGTGTTTTATAACTTTATGATCAAAATATCCCAGGATCAGCGCTTAAGTTCGCATATATTGAGAATCACCCTGTATACATCGCCAGAAAGCTTTTTCCAATTAAAGCCATATACCTCAAAGTAACAGTATTTTTTTTAATCGCAGCAACTTCCTTTTACGTATTAGGCGGCGGTTTGTCATTATACTTAATTTTATATGAAACTTTAATATAAATTAGTTATTGAACATATCAAAGAGTTTCATACAGAAAAAAAATATTTGTAAATTTCCTGTGAAAATTTGTACTGAATATTTAGGCCCTGTTCTATTTTGTTCTATTCATTTTATAAACGAAATGTGTGTGTGCGCAGGTTTGTCGTGCTATAAAGATTACTCAATCTAGGCTGAGATGGACAACGCAAAAATACACAGTGTACACTGAAAAACCCATTTGGTTGACTCAATCAAATTTTAGTGTTAGTAACTATAAAATGGGCAAACAAATACAGGGTGTTATCAAAAAAAAATAAATTTGTTGGTGTTAAACACGACATATAAAGCACCAACCCACCGAACCGGATTTCATCATTTAACAATAAAAAAGAAAGTAAAATTTAGAGCCAAAATTCTTTAGTTCCGGCCTGATGCAAGAAACTCATGTAAGCACCGCTAAACGTGGTATTATTATAATACATTGCACTCATTTAATATTATTCTTAATGATATGCCGTAAGTTCATTTAACGTCATTCTGAATAAATAAAGGCCCTTGTAAAAATAGCAAAACTGAGGCATTTTAAATTTCTTCTTTTTATAAAATAAACATTCCTTTTTTGTTAAGAGCATTCTACGTAAGTCTACAAAGTATTTTTTTGATATCCTGATAAGACGTTCGAGTTTCACCCGATATGCACTCAGTAGTTACAAAAACGTCAATATTTTTCTTTTGCTTTGTCGAATCGAGATTATTGTTAATAAACGTACCACATGAATCTGAGTTATTTCTTTTCATTTATTAATTATAAACGCAAAATGATTTGAATCGAATGACACAGAAATAAATCTAGATACAGAAAATTTGCAAACACGCCTTTTTACTATGATATCGCGCGAAAATGAATCTATACATTCCCGCGCTTTTGCCGATGCATGCCGAGCTTCGGTTTTCTTTATATGAAATCATGATTGTTCTGAAAAGGATCGTTTTTCAGACGGGAAGAATTTAAATAAATGTTCGAAGTGGCTTGCACTCCAAGCGGCGATCCACACAAAACTAACAGCGGTAATGGCTGAATGATAGTGGATGTGGGGTATACTCGGAACAGCATTTAGGTTGGCACAGTGCGCTCTAGCCCACGCATTTATAAAATATTTTTTTTCGTTATGCTTACAGATAGACCCCCTGTGCATTAAGACTCTTTGATTGTATATGATTACAGCTGCTACATATTATTATATTTACCTCTATATCTGATACACCCTGTATATTGTTGGGCGAAGCAAATAATTTCGTTAATAAAATTTGTTTGTTTTAACAATATGCTTAATAGAATTAAACAAATAAAATATTCTGCTCAAATAAAAAGTTTTATTGGGTCAAATGTATGTAATACTTAAAATAACTAATTATTTAAATTCTTCAGTTAAGCAAACATATTTTCCATTCAAATAAAGGATTTCAAAAAAATTGATTTTTTGGCCGAAACAAATATTCGTTTGCTCATATACAAAAGAATGATTTCTTCCACTGAAAGCATATTTCTTTGATTACAGAAAACTTTTTTATCTGTGTATACATGTCCTCGGTTCAAAAGGAGTAAATTTTGCATTAAAAGTAAATACCGATCGGTAAAGCCAGTTTCTGTATCCATCCCAGAAAATGTTGATGCGGTTCATGACATGATTTTGTCTGACCATCGAATTGGGCTAAAACGAATATCTGAGGCACTGAATATTTCACTTGATTTGTATTGTTACTATATGAATGAAAGTTGGGTACATTTCTATACGACCCAAAAATAAAACAACAATCGATGGAACGGAAGTACCCCAAAACCCGCAAATCCCATCGAAACTGGCTCAAAAGCTGTACATGTGTCAGCACCGTTTCGGCAAAATTCCACAATATTACGAAATGGAATCCTCGTGTCTAATTGGCGTCATCTAAACAAATCATTAAGATGACTCGATGATAACATTTTATTGTGCGATAAGAGAACACTTGGTTCAGTCCGTAACAGGTAAAAGTTAGGCGAAAATAGTTGGAGATAATTAATAATTGATTTATACGGCACTCAAAACTGAATTCCCTTAGTCATAATCGTTGCTTCACAAAAGTTACAGTAAAGATCTGGATATGCTCAAATTCATACTCGTGAGAGGTCGTGGATAACCGTAGTACAATTGGCCTTGGAGATAATTCTTTACCCTACCGCTTACGATGCCTCTTAAACTTGACTCAAAATGAAGAAAAAATTAAAAGGGATAAAATAGATGTCTATACCCTAACAGTCAGAAATATTACATAGATATTTTTAAAAATATATTTTATAAATATTTTGCGTGAGAGGTTTTTGAATATATTTTTCATATTTTTTCTAAATATAGTTAAAATATTCAATTAAAATATTTATTCCATATTTTAAAATTAATGTAAGGCTATATTTCTAATATATTTATATAAATATTTATATAAAAATTGAATTTTTTATGCAATCTATTTTATTTGTCAAAATGAACTAAAATTGTTCTTGGTTTTAGAATGTATAACGTCGATAACGCAAATGTTGAAACATACATTAGAGTGTCTAAAAGCAAGAACTTGTTTTTCACACTCACCATACAAGTAATAATCAAATAACTGTGCATCTTTTAAGGCTACTGAAGGTTATCAAATTATTAACTATTTTTTAATTGAAGTGTTCTAATAAAAAACAAACGTATTTATTATCATTTTATTTGAATAAGCTAATAAAAATGAAAAATACTCATTTTAAAGTCTAGCCTTGCTGTGCCAGGTACAACCCTATGGCTTTTTCATATCTTCGGTATGGCGCTCTCATGGCGTTTCCTTGCTGCCTCTAAAACAATGCCAATTGTATTAGATCATACCATGAATAAAAACATCGTACAACATTATCAACATCACTACTAATTTGGAGCATTTACAATAATTGGACTGGTAGCTACATTCTAATACTTACGATACTTATTTTTACTTTATTTCATAATATTTGAAAACTCTACGTACAAACAATAAAACAACACAACGTTTTCTAACCTCTATTTGAGGTTATGACGCTTATCTACCGAGATGATCTCTTAAACAAATCAACTAGCAATTTATCTGGTAGATGCAGTACATATATATGCATAAAATTCCTACAATGATTATTAAACGATTTCTGTACATAGCGATATTAAGCATTCCAATTATCTTATAAATGCCATGACATGTTCAAAGTTTTGCTTACCTCGTAGTCACCACAAAAACTAAACACACCCCGCCCACAATAATACACAGTTAACCCTAATCTGCCCTAATCATATACTATTACAAACTAGAACATGTAACGGACAAACGAATGGAAACGTTGATGATACCACGTGCGCGTATGCATTCTATTACCTAATGCCATAGACGCATAAACAACTACAATCATATAACACCGGCACCGTTATTGAATAAGGTGTTGTGTTGACGTTTGCAACTTACCAAATAATTACAAATAATTTTACAAAACGCCAGTATATTAATAGAAAGTTACAGCCTCAACTTAGATCCTAATTAAATCATATTAGATATATATTATCTATTTAATCTTTAAACTATCATTTTATATAGGTACATACCTACTTAATATGTATTGCATATTTTTACCCATTTTATATTATTCGTCTACGCACCAAATGTTCAGTTTCAGTTCAATCTTTTTTTTATATGAATAAATATTACAAGGAAATACAAAGCAAAATATTCTTGCAGAGTTATGAAAAATATATTGAGAAAACATTTGCAATAAAATATTATTAATGCTACATAACATATATATTTTTTAAATATTTATAAAATATGAAATAAATATAGATGGTCACTGGGGATGACTGTAATTTTCGCACACGCTGTATAATGTTTCCGAAAAATTCATTTTTTTCGATTGCTACCCTATACGGTCAACAACTCTACAAATTTTCAATTTACCAAGTTAAATGCTTTCGCAGTTATAGAAGTTCAGATGCACTCGTCCATCTGTCAAAAATTTAAAAAAAATGCAAATATATCAAACATGGTTGAAAATAACAACATAGTTCTTTTAACAAACTTACTTTGGAATTGAGCGAGGAATTAAAAAATGTAATAATATGGATGTTCCGTTGAAAATAACAAGTTGACAGCCGCTTCCGGTACAACCAGATGCGTCAGATTATTAAAAATATTTTAGTTCAATAGCGCATGCGTCGGCTTTAGTATACTGCGACATTTTCAGAATTTTCCAATGTACACTCTTCCATATATCGATCGATGCAGTTCCTTGTGAGATAACCTGTATAAGTAAATATTTTATTCTTCCAGTCGTTAGCGTATAAAATAAGACACAAGAGCAGATTGTATAAGCTATCTGCATCTGTTGGATTATTTTCTCTGACCGAGTTGGTGATCACGAGGAGCGTGAGAGAGTTCCTTTTCGAAGGTTTTCAAGATCATATACTGAACACGGGTAGCCTAATAGATGTAAACGTACCTCAAAAATTCGGCTACTTCTACAAAGTATGTACTAACGATGGCTATTTAGTGTTTATTGCCTATAATGCATTCAACATTATTTTTTTTTTGATTTCTAATATTGTGTATGTGAGATTTTTACTTTTTCCAAAGAACGGACAGGTCTTCTCTTATTTCGTTAAGGTAAATAATAAGTTATTATACAAATCACGATCTGTTTAATGACTGACAGTTTGCTCTATACGGCCTGTCGAATCATCATTTACAATGACTTGTTGGATGTTGCATCAGATTCCAGCAAGTAGCGATATCTGCATGAGAACTACGTTTTGACACGTCAAAATAAGAATGATAGCAGGCACAGCTGACGACACCTTAGTTTGTATCAAAACTAAATAGTACAAAACCAGATAACCAAATAACTAATTAAAAGTGAAATACAACTTTAAAAAGTATAGTAAATAGTTCCATTTTTGACGATACAGACTTTTTGAATAACATCAATTTCAGTATTTGTCAATACAACATTTATTCAAATTCAAATTGACATTCTGCTGTCACAAGCTTACCAACTCAAGAGTATACATTTTTTCCAAAAAGGCTCGGTAAGTGGCATCAGCGGTGAACACTGCAACTGATGACGCAACCGTCAAAGTCATCAAGCGGGCCGTGATACAAATATTTCCTCTATATTCAGAAACAAAAGATTATCATAATATTTGATTGTCTATAGCTGTCATCAAGCCAAGTGCTCCTTATAACGAACTTTGATTGGCATCAGTCTTGATACTTGATCTTTTAACAGAGCAACCAATAACATAATCATAAGAAAGTGCAAGAGACTGAATGTCCAAGATCTTATATGCGCATTTTGATAGAAGAAGACATCACCTCTATTGGCATTATCCTTTGCAGATACAGTCGACGTTGATAGTATTTTATTTTATATTCCTTTCCTGCAGATCAGAACGATGATATGAGTAACATAGAAATCCCTTATTCCGATATTATTTTAATGACTTTTAAAGAAAAACTCTACCAAAAACTGACAGATGCCCTACACTCACATCTACACAAATAAACCTACCAATTATTACATGATATTGCCGTCTATCACAAATCATCGCTGGTACAATAAAATTAACGTAAGAAAAGTACTATTGCAAATACTTAGAATTACATTTCATCATGGTAGATTTCCTATGCATCTTTTCAAAATTAAAATCTGTATAACATTCACTACAAACTTCTAACATACACTCCTTGATAAATTCTTCTTCGGCAAATGGTTTTAATGACTTTGCCAATTTTGAACTAACTATAAAACTATTAGCTTTCACAACATTATGAAGTTGTAGTTCTTTGTTTATGAAACATTTCTGCTGTTTTTCCAAATTTGCGGTAAGCTACGAATTTGTTTTTCTTATTTGTCCTGTCAGTGAGTGCAGCATAGGATGCTTAGTTGAGTAATGCCTCTTTATATTGAATTATTTACTCACTGAATTATATTCATTACACAGCAAACAAATAGGCTTACCATTGTGCAAGATAAAAAAGAATTCTTCAGTCCATTTTTCTTGGAACTGGCGACCCTCTGCATCTACTTTTCGTTTCTTTCCACCAGACTCATTTTTCGTTTACTTTTCGTTCGATAAACTTAATAACAAAATATAATTAGTAAGCACTCAAGATGCACACAAAGTCAGAAAGCAGATCGACGGCACTAGCAGTTCGCTAGGATATCGCTTGTCGAAGTTATCATCTCGGTAGCTCAAATAGAACTGAACCAAAGTTCAGGCCATCCACCCGCTTATATAGGCAAAATGAAGGAATGATCTAGAATCGTCTAGTGTAGAACATTTGAGAAGCTATAATCTTTTGTCGCGCCGCCAGTGAGGCGGCAAACATCAAAGGCACTTGATTCCGCAGGAGCAAGCGACAAACCCCATATCACTCGATCTTCCTCATTTGGAGTGAGAATGAGTTAAGTAGTGTTAATTTTTTTTTAATTGGGTTTTTCAAAATGTCTCGCGGGCCGGATCAAATCTTACAGCGGGCCGGTTGTTGCTCACATATGGCTTAGATATTTGACTTCTATTCTCCAATCCTGTCTCTTGTAAATCTCATTCAAGGAGACGTTGTCTACTGTGTTAGAGGCAATAAATACCGCTGGCAGGGTAAGTAAACGTAGGCTGAGTTTTTTCACTTTCAGAAAAACAACACCCTTAGCCAAGACGTAATGTTAATGCACTACGGCGTTGATGAAAACTTCGGAAAGTTGCTTCTGGTAAATGGGAGGAACAGAACCTCGTACTATCCAGGGAAATGCGGCCAAGTCCGTGGTTCAGCGGGAGAATTCTTACCATTGTATTCTGAACGAAACTACATCGAAATATTCTCTACAGAAATGTGCGGCTATGCTCGCCTAGATTATGAAAAGAATGTCACCATAAAAGGCATACATGCCTATAAATATGGATCTAGGAGTTTGTTTGATAACGGTTAGATCATTTGTTTTTGCGGTGAGAATATTCTCTTCTGATGGGTTTGTTTTAGGTACTATATATCCAGAGAACGCGTGCTTCTGTCCAGGCGAATGCCTTCCGACTGGTGTTCAGAATGTGAGCTCTTGTAAATTCAATTCCCCGACATTCCTGTCACTTCCACACTTTTACAATGCCGATCCGTACTATTTGTCATCCATCGAGGGATTGCACCCAGAAAAAGCTAGGCACGAATTACAAGTTACTTTAGAACCGGTAATACAGGAAACGGCAAACTACGAATTCAATGTTTAATTAATTTGCTTTTTTTAGAAATCCTCAATCGTTTTAGACTTGTCGTTGCGTATTCAAATAAATATGCTCTTACAACCGGTAAAAGGACTGAGGTAAGTTTATTGCATACTTGTTCATTTAAGGAATAAAGTGCGTGGACAGTTTTCTAATACGTAGGCAACACAAATTACAGTTACGAAGAATAATATTACCCCTTCTCTCTAACACTCGCCTAATCCTATGCGAGACTTATTTTTATTTCCAAAACAAGTTTTTGCTACATCGATTTATTACTGTCAGTAGTAGCAGATATACAGTGTGAGTCGTTAAGAATGAGAAATCCGGAAACTGGGAATAGTAGAACATAAAACATTATACCACACTTATACAAATATTTCTCGTTTCCTGTTCGTGTTCGTGTTGTTGTTTTGGTCTTGGCGTTAGCCATTAGCCACATATTTCTCGTTTAAGACATACAAATTCAAGTTAATAATATTATTTCTAAATTTCCCAATAATCATAGAATTAACGCGAAAATTGGTATTACTACGTTTTCCAGCATGATGAATCGACATGTATCATCACTTTTACCGTTGCTCACAGAGGGCGCTAGTTACACCCTGCTGAATAGGTAAATCGCAGCTTATCTTTTTTGTGTATGCAGAATCACATAAACCGAATAGAAAATTTGAAAGAGCAACCTTTTTTACACGAAAAATACATACTTATTTAATTTTGATATCTTGATCCGTTTTCGAGATATTTGCATTCGAAAGTTTCAATGCGGTTAGTAGTATTAAGACAATTCTTTTAACTTTAAATTATGAAGTTCAGGTATATACTAAATAACAAAAAGAAATAATGCATACACACTAAATCATACTTTATCAGTAGAATAATAACATACATATATTTGAAAATAATGTCTTATAAAATAAATAAAAAACGGTAACAGGTGATACAACTGTCATTACAAGCGCCCGCACCATATTATACTACTTGGGGATTATTCTCGACCCGATGGAAAGTTTTCACTCCCGGAGAATAACATTCTCCAATAATTCCCGGTTACTAAAAATGTGGTATTCTCGAACTAACAGCGAATATCTTTCCTATGTTTATTCCCGGGGAATTGTAGCACGTTGTTGTCAAGTCATAAATTAAAAAAGGATGGAAAGGGACCAATAAGAACGGCGGTAGAAAGAGATATATTTATAACAGCTGTTTTTATTTTAATTTAAAATATAATGATCGTTTTCTTTATGTTAATCGATTTACTTCAACGCATTTTTTAAAATAAAAATCATGGTAGAGAAAAAGTCTAGACATGTTCATGTTACAGCTATACAAAAGCAACGACTAATTAGGTAAATAACCAAAAATGTCGAAATAAAAAGCACGGATTTCGCCGCTTAAGCTTACAATCATTAAACTATATTTCTGACTGACATTATCACATTGCTTCATTGCTCAAATGCATTTACTCTGAGCAGAAATTGTCTTAATGGTGCTTCAGAAAGGCCTTCAGCTTGATCTTTATTTTTAGATCTTTCCTCGGCCAACAATATTTCCTCAGCATCCATCACAATGCATAGTATATAAAATTAGGGGAGAATATATAAAATATTATTTCAACCGGCTTTAGTTGTAATCTCTAAGAACCGTTTTACACGTACGAGAATTTTTACATAAATCATAACAAAAATTATCCCGAAAATTTTGGTGACAATTTTCGTAAGAATTTTTGTGGCGACACTTTCAGGTCGTTTTACACAGGAATAATTTGCACTTCTAAGTTGTAGCCTAAATCTAAACAATTATGATCCATATTTTGTTGGTTTATCGGTTAACTGCTATTTATTTAGGATTTCTATGATAACCATAACAAATAACAATTTAATTTAACAAATGCGCCTGCTTATAACAACAAATATCGTGAAAATTCCGATTAAAATTTATTGCTGTGTAAAATGTCTTGAAAGTGTTTGAAAGTGAAAGTAGTTGACTATTGAGAGGGGTGATACTCCCTTACGTCCGCTGTAATTTGTATTGCCCATGTGTTAGAAAACTGTGCACACATTTTTCCACAATTGTGCCTAATAATGTTAAATATGCCGTAGGTACTTCCATAAGGTTCCAAAAGTATTAGTTCCACTCTTTTACTTCGATCAAACGATTACTTTAGCGGATGATGTACTCAAACGGATAAAACTGGTGCAAGATCTACCAGAAATGGCGAAAATATGCTCTGTGTGGATGATAATTAGTGGCGGTGTCATGATAGGCGTCGCCATATTGTTATATGTATTCGTGCGACAGAAAAAGGAAGATGTTATTGTATTGAAGAAGATGACAGAACTATGATGCATTTGTTTAGTGAATGTTGGTATTTTGTATATATGTAATTGTACATTGTTATAAAATAAAATCATATTGATTTGTTTTATTTTGTTATGTTGGGTTATTTTCATTAACTTTTATTCATATATCATTCACCGGTTTTTTTTTCACTACATGTGTAGTTCTAAACAAAAATTGTCAACGTATTGGTAACTGGAGAGTAGGCAACGAGTTATATTAGTCATTATGGCATTATTAATTATTTCTAACTCAATTGCATCAAATATTATACCAGTATACATATGGTTAAAGAAATGTTCCACTGGCGTACTATAGATGGCACCACAAGTATTCTCTTATGGAAATATATTACCACTACAAATGCACAACAATAGAAAATGCTGGTGGTGTCATCTATAGTGTGCTAGTGGAACATTTCTTTGACCATATGGATACTGGTATAATATTTGATTGCATTAAGTAAAAGCAAATACAATAGCAAATACTAGTATTATATTTGGTAAAAGTAAAGCTTTATGTCACAGCAAGTTTTCAAAATGACTCCGTTGTATGTACTCTTGAAAAAACACGAATTATTTCTAATAAATTGTGGCAGGATTCCATCATTGCAAGTATTTATGCGGTCCTTCAGTTCATCCAAGTTATCAATTTTCACGTTACTGTAAAATTTAGCTTTTATTGTAAACAAATCGGCTGATTTTGGGGGCAATGGTATGGGGTCAAATGTGCCAATCTATCAGTTTTTGAAGGTGTCATTTAAAAAATTCCTGCGGGTATGTTAAAACAACTATGTTATTGTTTTCAACCATGCATTTCTTTAAAATTTTTGACAGATGGACGAGTGCATCTGAACTTCTATAACTGTAAAAGTCTTTAACTTGGAAAATTGAAAATTTGTAGAATTGTTGACCGTATAGAGTAGCATTCGGAACCAAATAAATTTTTCGAAAACATTATACAGCGTGTCCGAAAATTGCAGTTAAACTTTCGAATTGAAAAAGTGTCAACACTTTTTTTTTAAATACAACTACCTATTTTTCCCTTTTTCATGAAACAGCCTTTACAAAAATACAGAAAAAAGTCATATTCATTACGCATCTAAAATGGAAACTTTTTAAGATAATTAGTAAAACATGTAGGTATGTATGATGTGAGAATGTAGCTTATGTAGTTTTTCAAAATGTCTTCCTGCTTTGAACAATTGTTAAAATAAATTTTACGTTCCTTGCTGTTTGAAAATATTTAAATTTAAAACATAATTTACGTGATAAGTATTTGGAATTTTATTGTTTGTAGTTTCTCAATTCACTTATGCACGTCTGGTTGCATACACACGTGGGAGTTAGATTCTTACCGCCAAAACTGGGACAGTCAACTTTTAACGGTCATGTAAATCGCGTTTATCTAATACATAATTATAAGACATAAATTAAAGACAGAATATAAGTGGAATTTAATTATTCAAACCCAACACTTATCATAATAGAAAAAATAGCCAGTTTTACGTATAAAAAACAGTTTATTAAAAGTAATTTATTATTTATAAGCATTATATTACAAAAATACTGGTGTACTTATGTACAGGGTGTTATAAATATAGGAATACATATTATTATACAAATACAAACCAATACAAAATTTCATTATTGACACTTAATGTACTCCATTTTTGTGTTTTACGACGACGAATGCCTAAAACAATTTAACATTTGCGTTTCATATTTGTGAGTAAAACCAATTAAAAAAAAAATGATAAATATCATATTATGTCCTAAGTCACAACTGTTTTGACCAAAAAAAAAACATGATTTTTGCGTTCGCCCAGAGTCACACCTGTTAGGTATCATTTAATGGTATTTGGTTAGTATTTAAGTGATATTTAATAATTGCGTGTTATTACAATACATTGGACAATTATTAAGTATTAAATAGTTTGTAAAAATGCGAAAGTAAGTTTCATAAGTAGACATGGCATTTTGATACCACATATTTATTTCGAGCCTGTCGGTTATCGGATTTTTGATCGATCCATGAAAAAAAAATTATGCTACATTTTCGAAAGAGATGAAAACGTCAAAATTTTGACAAAATCGTAAATATCTCAAAAACTGTTGAATTAGGATAGAGAACATTAGTGAAAATTGTATTCAAATAATCCGTAGAATTAATTGAGATAGGAAAAACATATGATTCCATTTAAAATAAGAAAATTGCTACCCACTTCTTGTGTAATGAAACGTTTCAGGAAGTTAAAAATATTTTCGCATAATTCTTTAGGTGGGGTTTTGTTATTAATTTTTTTTTTTGTAGCATTAATCTAGCTGCAATAATAATAATAATAATAATATATAGTTTATTGTAATATAACAAAGGATATTACAAGACGTCCATAAAACTAAATACAAAATTAATATCAATCATACTTTCAATATACAGAAAATCGTTAATACTATATGGTTCAATTTCACAAAGAAAATGAAACAATCTTGTCCTAAAAGTAGGAAGTGACTCAATCATTTTTAATTCAGTTGGCAGTGCATTATAAAACTTGAGGCAAATATGAGGCAAATATAGGTAATATAGATCGCGAAAAAAAGATACTTGACGAGTGGTCTGAAACACTCTGTATATATTTCTTTTTACAATTTGAATTAAATGCTAAATAGCATGTGAATGCCGCTGTGTGTCAAATTTGCCATGTTTACTTATAACACAACTTATATTAGATCCTGAATTAGAAATATTTACTGACCAAAATTTCCTATCTATTGATGACATTACGGTTATTAGTTATTTGTATCACTAGGCCAGAAACTACAGTTTTGCGAGTATGACTACGGACTCGAATACTCAAATAAGTAGTTTTTGGCCGTTTGATACACAATGTATATTGGGATAAAATAATTTGTAAATTATATGGGCCGACAAATCTTAATTTTGTATTGAAAATAAAAAGAAATTTTGACATTAGGGAGTTGACAGGACAAGTTGGCACACATGTTACATACCTTAGTATTTTGACGTTTCCCAGAATAAATCTTTTTTGGTAATTTTCTTTCTAGTTTAATATCTATTTATCAATAATAAGTGCAATGAAGACACCAGCTCATTTTAGCATGGTTGAACAGTAGCTTAATGACAATCTATTACACATCTGTCATGTGAATCTAGTGTTGCCAACCTTTAGTGACATTTTTGCCTGCCTAGTACTGCAAAACGAGTGTTTCTGGACGAAGGCGCAAAAAGAATATTTTTCAACAAATCCAGTTTTTAGGTCCAGTCTTTCTAAAAATAACGCGGACTATAAACGTAAATCCAATCAAACACAATGTCATTAATCAAAATTTGACACATTAGCTGATGGCGGAACACACATTATGCAATCGCCAAATCACTAATTAACTTTTTATTGACCCAAATCTCTAATTTTTTATTGGGTGGAACAGTTGTAACGTTGGACCAAAATTTTTACAAGAATATACACTTTCAAAACTTTTTTCTTTAAAAATACTCATCTCATAAACAAAAAACCCGCATTTGAATTTGTAGTAATTTGAAACATCGAATAAAAAATAAAATAAAAAAGAAATTGGTTCCCTACTCTATTACCTAACAGTAAAAAAAATTCTTCTATTTATAGGATACAGTGGATATTTTGTTTTGTAGGTTGGCTGATGTTTCTTTGGCAAGACTGGCTTTAAGAGGGTCATTTTTATTTTTTTAAAGACAATATATGTAAAACCATTTCTAATCTTTTTGAAGTTTGTGAAATACAATACATAGAGTATACTCCCTCTCCATGCTCTTTCAAAACTGGAAAAGAAAAGTTTTTTTTTTGTTTTCCTGAAAAAGCACGCTTTTAAACCTTCTGGTATATATTTCTGGCGTTTCAAGCGACATATTTAAGCGATTTTGTTTTGTATGTGAAGTGGAATTGACAAAAATAGTCAAAAAAGTGTGGCATTGATAAGACCATACATTTGAAACATTTTGCACACTTGCACGATAATGATAGTTTTGCCACAATATATATGTATATCAAGTAGTTTCACATAACATGGGTTTCAAACATGGTGCCCAGGGAAATTCGCGGTGTCGCATAGGTGGATGAAATTGAAACTAAAACTATTTGAATCTGTTTATAAGCAAAAATCTAACCTACAAAGCCGTTCCATTCTGTCATTTTGACATTGATGTTGTGCGATTTTCTGTCAATTGTCAGTTTAAAGGTTATTTTCGTACCCACTTTGTAATTATTAGTTGCAAATATAGCCGCCAAACGCCATCGCGAATTTCCTTAAATTGATAGACAAAACATCAAAGGCGCCGACACTTAGTGAAACTACTCGATAAGGTTTATACTGTGGTTCTGCTATTGAAATACCATGCTTTCCTGATTAGAGTAAGCCATGCTTTTTCCTAAATTGTTCGCGCTACATTACGCACGCACGTACTAATCAGTTTGATAGATTGTATGTCACCAAAATGTGTGCAATTTAAATATTAAAAACAAAAAATATTGACCATTGGCAGCAGTGTGTTCTCGTATCAAAATCTACCTGCAAGAGTTTATGAAGTACTTGAATTTTATACGGAAATAACGTTCTTTTTTTAATACAGTATACATTAATTAATAATTCTTCTAATAAAAATAAAACTATGTGGCGATTATTATCAGAATTACAAGCAAAGATCCCTAACACAACAGTGAGATTGAAATGACAATAAATGGTGAGACACTATATCACGTAAAGATATAGCAAATAAATTTAACCTTGCCTTCACTTCATGTGAAAATATAAGGGCTGTTCGAACAGATTGGAGATTGGAGTTCTTGCGAACTAGAATGCGTTGTCTGATTTTGCATGTTTGAACAAACCTATAACTTCTAGTAAACCAGTAGATCTTGAATTCTTGAAACAAAATATTCTTTTTCTTTCCGTTGTGACACGTTTTGATGTTCTAGATACAATAAGTAAATTGAAATCTACTGAATCATGTGATTTTGAGGAAATTTCAAATAATTTATTGAAACGAATTAAGTTCTGTGTGTGTGTGACGTATTAACGTATCATATTAACTTATCTTTTCGTCCTTCCTTTCAATTTCCGAGTATATGCTCAAAGTAACGGTGGTTACATCTTTATACAGGCTGTCCTACCGAACTGGGTCATTAGATTTTTTTGGAACTTCTAGCAGGAATTTGATTTTAAAACTTGCAGAGTAGTCATGGCCCACTGTGATCTATTCAAGGAAAATATTTTCAACTTTATAGCACTTTCGATATACAGGGGTATTGATATCAACTTTCTTATTTTAAATGGAATGGTATAATTTTTATCGGTACAATGTATCGAGTCATTTGCAATTAATTTACATGAGGGTTCTCTATCCCTGAACTCGACTGTTTTTGAGATATTTGCAATATTGTTGATTTTTTGACGTTTGCACTGTTTCAAGTGAAATTAAATAGCTAATAAGGTATCAGATATTTATTGGTTCTACTAATGTCGATACAAGTACAAAGACGTAGGTAGAAAGTGTTATGGCAATAATGACCAAATCACGTACAGGGTGTTCGAAAATGCATCTCCAATGTAGATACCTTTAAACCAACAAAACTTTTTTATTTCAAATGGAACATGGTATTTTTTACTACAGCATTCAAACACTCTGTATATTATTTTTTAGAATGATGCGTCATCTTTTTTTGCATTGTTTGGTTTCCATACCTGAGATATTTATCACTAGAAGTTTTCCAGTTATCAAATTTTATGTAATTGTAATTATAAAATATCAATAACCCATAATTATTATGCGACAGCAAATTACATGTTAATGTTTTTGCCTGCTTATTAAATATATCGAAAATAGATAAAATTAAAAAAAAAAAAACTAAGAAACTATTATTCTGAAAGAACATTTATATTGGACATTTTCGAAGACTTTTAATAGTTTGTTTCTGATTTATGTTATCTGTCTGTATTGCTTAATACCTAGTTTAATCCAAAAAACCAAGAGGCTGCATTGTTTTCGGAGCCTCCATGTCAGGCGGCTCCCCTACAAAGAAAATACCTGGTCTAGTAAGTGTAAGTAACAATATTTGAAATATTATGGGTGTATTTAGGATATCTACTTTAATTTCCCTTTGTGTTTTATTTTTTTGAGGTTTTATTCATTGCAAATAAGTGTAGGTATCTAATCATTGTTACATTCTTTATGAATGTAGAATAAGTCTAAAATGTTATTTGTATATGTAATTTTCAATGTTTTTCTTATTTCTTTCGATTTACAATATTTTACTTGTTAGAAGAAAATGTGTGAAGGAGTTGACAGCATTAGGATTTACTATAAAAGATATGACTTGTTAATACCGCACAGGTATATCACTGCGCAATTTGGTAAATTAACAACAATGGATATCACTTGTTTGTTAGCACATCTCATGGCTTACTAATATCTAATAATTAATGTACGTTCTCTATGACGAAAAGACATTACTATTAGTAAGAAACTAGTGAACGTTAGATATCTGAAACATAAATATTTAGATAGGTTAGGCAAATAATGTACAAAGTGTTTTGTAGGAAAAACTTGGTTGAAACTTAGAATGTAGGCATATTTTTAGCATTTTTTTGCAAGAAATGCTAATACTTCAATAACTATTAAGAATAGGTATACCACACACTAATATCAATCGATGTAGAATTTTACGCTGCATTCAATGCTGTAGTAAAAAATACCACGTTCCATTTGAAAAAAAAAAAGTTTTGTTAGCTTAAGGTATCCACATTGGAGGCGCATTTTTGGACACCCCGTATGTGATTCAGTGATTGTTGCTATAACACTTTTTAGCATAGTCCTTGTATTTACATCGACTTTAGAGGAATCACTAAATATCTGCTATCTCATGAAATATTTGATTTTATTTGAAAGAGTGCAAATGTCAAAAAATCAACGAAAATGAAAATATCTCCAAAACGGTAGAGTTTAGGGATAGGGGACCTTCATATAAACTAGTTGCAAATGACTCGCCAAATTCATTAGACCCATAAAAATTATACCATTCTATTTAAAATAAGAAAGTTGATATCAACAGCCTGTATACCAAAAGTGCTATAAAGTTGAAAATATTTTCCTTAAATAGATCACAGCAGACCATGACTACACTGCAAGTTTCAAAATCAAATTTCTACTAGAAGTTCAAAAAAATCTAATGTCCTAGTTCGGTGGGACACCCTGTATAAGAAGGGAGATAAAAAATCCTTTGATAATTATAGAGCTTTCAAGTATTTCCATAGTTCTTGAAATAATTGTTCTCGGCGGCAAAAATATACACCAACATGTTGTTTAATCATATTCTGGATCCCAGGTGGACATCTCTAAAATCAAGTGTTCTCTGATTTCTTGAATAAATGTCTGCTAGAACAGATTTTTTTCAGAAAACAAATGAACTAACTCCATACGGCTGATTCAAATTACAAAAGATAAAGCTATTTATAAAGCTTAAAAATAGGTAAATACAAATATGTCAAAATATACGGGGTGTTCAATTTAAAATAACAAAGTATACTTTCGGTATAATCGGAAGCCCTAACAACCTGAAAATATTTTACTTAAGAGAATGCAAGCGATTATATATCTAATTCTGAATTTTCAAATTTTCATTTTGACTGAAAACCCCATAAACTTCTAACGAACGGACACCTTGTATACTTCAACTAACACGCATTCAAAACCTCATTCAAAAAGCGTATCTATATTCAAGCACACAGCAATTAATTAATTTTAGGGCATTTTAAATGAACCCTCTTAAAAGAATAAGATTATAAAAAAAATTATATGACAGTTTGATGTTGAATCTACAATTCTTCAACGCATACGTTTCCCATAGATCAGAGAACGGTAATATTATCACTTCCCTGTATAATTATCCCTAGCTAATTCACATTAAAAAATACATCTAAACCCGTACGTATGGCACTATCGTAGTTCGGTGCTGTTTTTTGAGTCCATTAAGGGCTTTCCGCTCTCACTGGTTTCAAAGTGAGGTGCAGGAGTGGTCGCGTAAGTGTCTTTAGTGGATTTCCAACAAGTTTTCTGCGAAAATGATGGTCGCAGCAGGGCAAATAACCAGGGCAGTCCGACGATTACCATAACAGCGCCAATGCATCTCAGGATCAGTTCCATGTGTAAAAATATCTTCAATAGGAGATGTAAGCTAGGTGGCATCTTCACTGCTTGCCTGAACCACATCACAGGAAAGTAGAAAGTAGGTATATTATCCAATAACCTGAAGGAAAAAAGGTTTTTTTTTACTATTAATTTCACTTTAGGAATCAATTTTTTTTTTTTATTAATTACTCCCTTATAAATAAACATTTTGATTATTATTTAATTTAATATATTAATATTCACCCTATACCACTGATAGGTTGGACCAGAACATTAAGTTGTAGGTTCGCCTTCACATCCAATGGTATGCCGGTATTCTAAACAAGGTAACAATATTTAGTTTAGATTCAGTTTAAAGGTGGCATTCCACACACGTCTATAGCGTCTGTAAGGTTATATCTGCAGGTCTGTAAGCATCTGAAATACATGACAATACACTTGCATATGACTTTATACACGCTACAGATGTGCATAGAATTATTATTTATTACATGTAGGGGTAAGAGCGTAACTTACTGGTTCAACAATCATATACATCCCGTGTTTCTCCTTTTTGGGACTCAATCCGCTGATTTTATCTAAATAGTAAGGATCGGCGTCCAAGAAATGAGGTTGCGATACAAAACCTGGAGCACCATATCTGCACATTGATATGTTCAAGGCTCCGTAGGGAGAACAATATTCCCCACAGTAACATTTGTTTTCAGGAACTGCGGTACCTATTGAAAAAAAGCAACTTTTGCAGTCTAAGATAAAATATTAGCAGTAGTTTGTCTAGTAAGATTTACAATATGCATGTTCTTTAAGCAGCATTAGAGTTAAAAGTGTCTCTTTGAAGAAATAAATATACTCAATGACATTAGAAGTGTTAGTGGACACCTGTAACTGAAACTGAATACAACTAAAATACTTCCGCCTAAAAAAGCACTCAGTTTGAATACGTTTAAATCAATGTATACATGCGTGTCCACGCAATAAACCAAAACGTCCGACTTTTTTTTATTTAAAATACCGTTTATAATTCAATAATACTTGAAAAGAAACTAAAACATGTTATTAAATATGTACAAAATAATAACAATATAATATGTAATGTGAATTGTCTTACTTAAATAGAAGTTATAAAGACATTATAAAATATTAATCAAAACTAAGGTGCATTCCATTTAATTACGGTTACTTTTCGTCGAAAACCATGTACACTTCTCACAGGAAAAATCGGGACACTAGCAATTCAGAATTTTAAAATTTCTTGATTGTAAATGCAACTTTAGGCGGACGTATTCACTTACCATAGCCATAAATCACTTAATTATGTATATTACTGCGATCAAAGGTAACGACTAGAAATTTAAACAGAAAAATAAATATATAGAGAGAAAAAGGTTTATGTATAGAATAAACAAATCCGAGTTTCGGTGGCGGCGTTTCCTTTAGAAATACCAATAAAAAAAATACATAACAACAAAAAGAACTCTTGAATAGACGGCTTCATTTAGAAATATATATGTATTTAACTTGTTTGATGTTATGTAGAGATAATTCTTTTTTAAGAAAACATGTGGTGATAGGATTTTATTATTTAAAATTATGTTACTCGTTAGTGCTGCTTTGATACTAGTTACTTACTTGGATTTATGCTTGCGAGTATTAGTTTAGCAATAGATAATATGTCAGTCAGCCTTCTCAGTTTTGGGATAATGTGATTTTCAAATATTTATTGACTACACTATTATTGATGTATTAATTACTATTGTTGTTTAATATTCTTAAATATTGCATTACTATAAAGTTTTCTTCTATCTATAAAAATTACCAAAACCAGGTTTAAGAGTATTTATAAAATTCTTAAATAAAGCAATTAAGTTCGCAAAGAAATTATTTATTTTATGAACCCTCTGTTTATTGTATTTTCAGGAAATATATCTTAGCTATCGCCTGTATAATCTGACGTCGTTGATCTATTTTCTTGAAATATGGCCAACACTGGGTTTCTTTACAAACTGTCTTTATGTAGCACAGGTTTATTATATTTAAATATTATTGGATTTATAACACATAACAAACATTGTAAGAAAGCATATTGTTTGTCAATCTCAGTTAGTGCTAAAATATTTATTGTTGAATTTGATACATTTAATACTTTTTCGTTGCTACTGCCCGAAGCTCTTACAGACCAAAAGTGTTAGCTATATTTCAATAAAATATTGGATATTGGATTACACATGCGATAGTTAAGATATATTTTTTGAAAATACAATAAACGGAGGGTTAATAAAATAAATGATTTCTTTGCGAAATTAATTGTTTTAAAAATTTTGTAAATAATTTTAAACTGTTTTTGGTAATTTTTTAATACATAGAAAATATTTTGTAGTAATATAATATTTAAGAATACTAAACAACAACCAATAATGAATACATCAATAATAGTGTAATTAATCAATGTGAAAATCACATTGTTCAAAAACTCAGGAGGCTGATTGACATATTGTCCATTGCTAAAGTATTACTTGCGGGCATAAATCAAACTAAGCAACTAATATCATTGTAATAGGTAATATAATTTTAAAATCCCATCGCCATATGTTTTCTTAAAAAAAGAATTATCTCTACATAACATCAAACAAGTTAAATCCATATACCTGTATTTCTAAATGGTGCCGTCTACTCAAGAGGCCTTTTATTTGTTATGTATTTTTTTGCATTAATATTTCCGTATTCGGCATTTCTAAGGAAACACCGCCACCGAAATTCCAATGTGTTTATTTAATGTATAAACCTTTTTCTCTATATATATTTATATTTCTGTTTAAATTTTTAGTCTTTACCTTTGATCGCAATAATACACACAAAAAAGTGATTTATGGCTTTGATAAGTGCATATATCCTCTGAAAGCTGCATTTACACCCAAGAAATTTTAAAATTCGCGATTGCTGGTGTCCCAATTTTTCCTGTGAGAAGTGTACTTAAGAAGAAAATAGTCTTCCGGCAAAACAGCACGCTACTTTCAATTAAAATAAACACTCTTCTGAGAAGAGGTATTGTTTTCGTTGAACACGATAAAAACTAAAAGTTATAAAACTTTTTATTTAATGCAATCTCTTTTCTCAATGCAACATCGGTACTTTTAGGGCGTTTGGATGAACACCCTGTGTAATATGAAAATAATTTTAAAAAGTAACCATAATAATCCTCATACATACATCGCAAAACTTAAACTTTTTGAATGTCACGTATTTTGGTCGCAATATTATTCTATACCGTATCGTGAATAACCTTGTATTTATAAAAGTTATTGAAAACATTTAAACAATTTCCGCGTGCGCTTTTAATCGCAGACATGTGCATATTATAAAATTAGATAGATATATTTTTCCGCATATTTTGTAATATACTCAATCATCTGAATTAATATCGATTTTTGTCCATATTTATTTCTATCGAATATAAAATATAATAACCTACATTTGAAATATAAGACTGTGATTATCACATTTAATTGTTATCAGCTTTTCTTAATAGGACTTCCTTCTCTTCTCAAAATAAAAGTCATCTATTCTTGAATTTTGTGCACTTTTAAATGGCCTGCTTGATATAAATATCAGAAAATAAATTTAGTGCAAACTATTTTTTACTGCTATTCGCGTAGTATACTTTTTCTGTCTAGGATTGATAATTATATATTGTGTAATATACAGCTTGTTTGTCCTATCAGACGTGATAAGAAGTTGAATGACTCTAATGAATAATTGTAAAAACCTGATGCGAGGTCAAAGATTTCTTTCCTTTTCGATTCAGATTGTATCCATATGCTCTGCACAAAGTTCATTGATAGTCACAAGATAAGATATAGCAATGTTTATTATATGTAGGAAGACAACATAGAATAAATGGCTATTATATATGCAAATTATAGAGCAAAAAAGAAGGAAATGGTTAAACAATGTCCTATTGAAACGCATCTGAATTACTAAATAAAATAACTGTAGCTTATATTATAATTATTACAGGACAATAGTATCTCTAAAGAATGTAGAGTGGTAATTAATTATTACTGACTAGTGATGTATAAAACTGCTTCTTTACGTTAGCAACTACAACCCGCTTCTGCTTAAAAAAACTGCTACTTTTTGTAGCAATTTTCCTTAAATACATTAAACAGATAAACTATTTGCACACCGCCCCAAAGCATCTTTTGTTACCACTATTCACTCAATATTTATATGTATTTATATCTATTGCGGACGACTGACTCTATTTGATTCAGTAACGAGTGAAGATATTATAGGTACAGGGTAACTTTCTTATCTTGAGACAACGGAATATCTCTAAAACACTGCATCAAATCAAAAAAAGATCTCAATAAAATTTGTTATAATGTAGGGGGCTGACTGAATGGTGGCGAATTCGATCCCCCACCTCACTCCCCCAGAATGGGAGGGAGGACAACTTTGAAATCATAATGGGAACCCCCATTTTGTATTGCAGATTCGGATTCTACGCCATCAAGTATGTAGTTTTTGTTTGAATTTTTTTTTCGATTCGTAACAGATTGCGCTGTAATCGCAAAAATCATGATTGTGAACGTCTACAAAAAAATACACAAAAAAGAGAAGCAAGCAAACATGATTTTGTGTTTCTTTTTATTTTAACATTAAATAACATTTCAAAAAGCCATTCAACAACGAAGAACTTTATTTTATCATACCCATTTCAGAAAATGTGTTCGAAAATGTGCCCTTCCACTTCGATACATTTATTTATTTGCAATTGGAATGATTGCACACAACTGAGAAGTGTTTCCGGCGTAATCCTTGAACAAGCGTTGGTGATTCACTCAATCATGTTTTCCCTCGTGGTTGACACTTCTGTATAAACTTCAGATTTTAAGTGGCCCCACAAAAAGAAGTCAGGGGAATTAAGATCTGGCGATCTTGCAGGCCAAGACGCTGGACCACCTCTTCCGATCCATCGACGATTGTAGGCTCGATCTAATACTTCTCGTGCTATTCTTGAATAATGTGCTGGACAACCGTCATGTTGGAACCACATTGTTGAAGGTCTTCAAGTAACACTGGAAGTTCGTTCTTCAAGATGTTTCGATATTTTTCACCATTTAAGTTTCCATCAATGAAATATGGACCAATAAGCTTATTGCCAATTATTCCACACCAAACATTTACGTTCCAAGGATGTTGATGTTCAACTTGGCGCAACCAATGGGGATTTTCGATACGCCAGGAATGCATGTGCCGATTTACCGTATCGTGATTTGTGAATGTCGCCTCGTCAGAAAATAATACTCGAGCAAAAAAATTGGGATTATCTTGTATCCGTTGAAGCGGCCATTGACAAAATCGCACTCGATTTTGAAAATCATCGCCATGAAGTTCTTGATGCATGGAAACTCTAAATGGATGATATTTTCCACGCTTCAATACTTGGCAGATAGTGGACTGAGAAATTCCTGATCCGCGAGCTATTTCTCGAGTACTAATGTGTGGATTATTAGCTGCTGCAGCTAATACCGCGATTTCATTATTTTCTCCAGCAGTTGTTTTTCGGCGATTACGTTTTCTTGGTTGTACAGGTCCTTCTCTAGAGAACTGTTGAACAACTCGGTAAAAAGAAGCGCGCGATCGCACCTTGTCGGGAAAACGTTGTGAATGAAGATTAACAGCATCATCGATATTCCTACCACTTTATCCATAGATGTAAATTATTTCAATTCTCTCTTGTAGTGTTATAGCCTCCATTACTGTTCAAATATTCAACACTAACTAATTTGTATTGGATTAATAATTAATAATCTAAATGGGGATCGGACAATGTGTAAGTATTCACAGCTCGTCAAGTACTGAATAAAGTACGGTTTTGTATCGTTGAATAGCATTCCAATTGCGAATGAATAAATGTATCGAAGTGAAGGGACACAGCTTCGAACACATGGCTTTTTGAAACGTTATCTAATGTTAAAATAAAAAAACACAAAATCATGTTTGCTTCTCTTTTTTGTGTATTTTTTCTAGACGTTCAGAATCATGATTTTTGCGATTACAGCGCAATCTGTTACGAATCGAAAAAAAGTTTCAAACAAAAACTACATACTTAATGGTGTAGAATCCGAATCTGCAATACAAAATGGGGGTTCCCATTTAAGATTTCAATGGGGATCGAGTTTGACACCATTCAGTGAGCCCCCTACATTATAACAAATCTTATTAAGATCTTTTTTTTGTTTTGATGCAGTGTTTTAGAGATATTCCGTTGTCTCAAGATAAAATACTCACCCAGTATATAGATTTGAATATATTTTTCTTTCTAACTATCTAAATATAAAGTATACTTATGAAGTTCGATGATATTAACCGTTATCTAGATAGCTCTTTCTAAAACGTACATATATCCTTGGTACATCTACGGTTACGTCTAGTTTTATAATCCATAGGAACGTATCTACAAATATCTGGCGAGAAAAAGCCAATTTTATCTCTTCTTATATCTGCCGAATAGAATTCACCAGCAGAGCCCTTGACTTCATTGCAATCATCGCCTTCGTAGTACGACATAAGGCTCTGGTAGTTCCATTCTCTCATGCTACCAATGTTTTCTCCGCCAGATTCTATGTTAAAGGTGCCGTCAAATGTATAGGATCCATTCCGCTAAATTAGAAATAACTTTTTTATGCTACAATAATTTTTAATTTTAGGACATGTATACGAAATATATTCACAATAAAAAAATCTATTTCTATTCTGTGACATTGAAAAAAATACAATGCGTAGCATCATGTGGTAGAGGCTATACAATAAATAAAAAATGTCTTATGCACTAATGTCCTGGTAAGTCTTTTGTCTTCAAGATACAGGCTGTTGATTAAAAGTTTTTGAAATTTCTTTCGATTACACAGTGGTCCGCTTGCATTCGTAGGGCGAAATCATTGTAATTTACCAAGGTGTAATAATGTAAATTGCATAATTTGCATACTATACAGGGTGTCCCACCCAACTGGGACATTAGATTTTGTTAGAACTTCTAGTAGAAATTTGATTTTGAAACTTGCAGTGTAGACATGGCCTACTGTGATCTATTTAGGGAAATATTTTCAACTTTATAGCACTTTCGGTATACAGGGTGGTGATATCAACTTTCTTATTTTAAATGGAATAGTATAATTTTTATCGGACTAACGAATTTGGCGAGTCATTTATATCAAGGTTCCCTACCCCTAAACTCTACCGTTTTTGAGATATTTTCATTTTCGTTGATTTTTTGACATTTGCACTCTTTCAAATCAAATCAAATATTTCGTGAGATAGCAGATATTTAGTGGTGCTACTAAAGTCGATGTAAATACAAGGACGTAGCTATAAGGTGTTATAGTAATAATCACTGAATCACATACAGGGTGTTGCAAAAACACGCCTCCAATGTGGATACTTTTAAGCTAACAAAACTTTTTTCTTTCAAATAAAACATGGTATTTTTTACTACAGCATTGAATGCAGCGCAAAATTCTATTTCGATTGATATTAGGGTTTGGTATTCCTATTCTTAATAGTTTTTGAAGTATTCGCATTTCTTGCAAAAAATTGTTAAAAAATGCCGAATTTCCAAGTTTCAAATAAATGAAATGAGTTTTTTCCTACAAAACACTCTGTACATTATTTGCCTAACCTATCTAAATATTTATGTTTCAGATATCTAACGTTCACTAGTTTCTTACTAATAGTAATGTCTTTTAGTCATAGAGAACGTACATTAATTATTAGATATTAGTAGGCCACGAGATGTGCTGACAAACAAGTGATATCCATTGTTGTAATTTACCAAATTGCGCAGTGATAAACCTATGCAGTATTAACAAGTCATATCTTTTATAATAAGTCCTAATGCTGTCAACTTCTTCACACATTTTGTTCTAACAAGTAAAATATTGTAAATCGAAAGAAATAAGAAAAACATTGAAAGTTACATATACAAATAATATTTAGACTTATTCTACATTCATGAAGAATGTAACAATGATTAGATACCTACACTTATTTGCAATGAATAAAAACCTAAAAAAATAAAATGCATAGGGAAATTAAAGCAGATATCCTAAATACACCCATAATATTTCAGATATTGTTCACTTACTAGACTAGGTATTTTCTTTGTAGGGGAGCCGTCTGAGATGGGGTCTCCGAAAACAATGCAGCCTCTTGGCTTTTTGTATTAAACTAGGTATTAAGCGATACAGACAGATAACATAAATCAGGAACAAACTATTAAAAGTATTCGAAAATGTCCAATATAAATGTTCTTTCAGAATAATAGTTTCTTAGTTTTTTTTTTCAATTTGACTTATTTTCGATGTATTTAATAAGCAGGCAAAATATTAACATGTAATTTGCTGTCGCATAATAATTATGGCTTATTAATATTTTATAATTACAATTACATAAAATTTGCTAATAATTGGAAAACTTCCAATGATAAATATCTCAGGTATGGAAACCAAACAATGCAAAAAAAGATAACGCATCATTCTAAAAAATAATATACAGAGTGTTTTTACGCGAAAAATATTTTATTTACTCGAAACTTGGAAATTAGTCATATTTTAGGCAATAAATGCTAATACCTCAAAAACTATCAAAAATAGGTATACCAAACCCTAATGCCAATCGATGTAGAATATTACACTGCATTCAATGCTGTAGTAAAAAATACCATGTTCCATTTGAAATAAAAAAGTTTTGTTGGTTTAAGGGTATCCACATTGGAGATGCGTTTTCGAACATGTATGTGATTTGGTCATTATTGCTATAACACTTTCTACCTACGTCTTTGTACTTACATAGACATTAGTAGAACCACTAAATATCTGATACATCATCAGCTATTTAATTTCACTTGAAACAGTGCAAACGTAAAAAATCAACAAAATTGCAAATATCTAAAAAACGGTTGAGTTTAGGGATAGGGAACTCTTATGTAAACTAATTGCAAATGACTCGATACATTCATTGTACCGATAAAAAATGTACCATTCCATTTAAAATAAGAAAGTTAATATCAACACCCTGTACACCGAAAGTGCTATAAAGTTGAAAATATTTTCCTTAAATAGACCACAGTGGGCCATGACTACACTGCAAGTTTCAAAATCAAATTCCTGCTAGAAGTTCAAAAAAATCTAATGACCCAGTTCGGTGGGACACGCTGTATACGTTGAAGTAGACTATCAATTCAGCAATTTTTGGAATAAATTTTGGGAATATCAAGCCTCTGCGGCTTATTTGCTAGTATAAGTCAATTTACTTGAAATAGGCGTTTGAGTTGTGTACTAAAATGGAGGCTAATAATAGTTGCAGATATTTGTAACTTACCAAATTTATTAAATATGGTAGACTTTTTAAAAAGTAAAGGCGTAATTCAATTCGTCATTTATTGAAATATGTTAATGCTGTATTTGGTTTAATTTGTGCTATTACGAAGCTCGAAAACTGTTTGTTTGACGTGGTTTATAAAAAATTGCAGACGCTTGCGGGCATTACGGTTCAAAGCAAACGCTCACGTGCGTCGTAAAAAGTTTCCCACTACTTGACAATTCAGATCTGTGCGGTAATAGAACTGTCCAAAGTGAGAACGAAAACAGACCTATCGTATGTACGTAAAATAGAGTGCGACTGTTAGCGTTTTTTTTTTTCTTAGATGAAATATCCATTACAGTTAAACACAGCGTTTTGTTTTCGGAGTAACACAAGCATAAAATTGAAAAAGATCTTAAGCAGTGTATTTATGAAAGAGATTATAAATAAACAAGACGCTGATAAATTATTAACTAATGTTATAACACATAGAATTTTGTTTGGAAAGCAAATTCGCGCAAAGTAAAACAATTTTTTTGCAAGAAATAAAGAGTGATTAGATTAGGAAGTAGAATTGCTGGTGCTACTCTTAGTAGTACAGTCCAAAAAAAGTCCATCTACAATAAAACAATTTGGTAGGCGAGAAAAAGTATTTGATGAATGTAGTTTAAGCGAAAAAAGGTATGATGCATTATTATCAACGTAAGAATTAAGTTTTTGCAACAGAAAGAGTAGTAATCGTTCAGCACAAGTGTTGCAGGATGTTACCTCCACCAGTCGAAAAACGTGCAAAAAGATACGAACTGGTGTAACATGAACGCTACCGCAAGATTACCAAGAATCTAACAGATATACGCGGATATAAGTCACGTACCAAGATAACGCTACGGAGACCGTGCGAAATAATTACTTTATATAATTCAGTCTATTTGTAATTACGAATGTATAAACTTGTCTTCGAAAAAGGAATAAAAATTTGTTCTTTTTAAAAAGCTTGCGTCTAAATCCATCAATAAATTTCTGGTTTACAATCTTTTTAAGAAAAGTGGGAACAGTTCCACGAAATACGTTAATTATTAACTAATTAATCTCTTGATCTTTGTAAATATTTTACTAATTTCAATGTTATTTTATTTACTTAATATGAATAAATATCAAGGGTTATATGTTTTCCCTGAGTACGTTGTCAATAAATATTATTACTAATATCATTATTTGTACAATAGTACAATCACAATTGCGAAGATTATTATCGGCCGTTTGCACCGTTCGTGATTAAGTTATAATTAACATTTAATGATAATTAAACTTTAAATTCCTTTGCACCGACTGCTTAACTAATAATTAAATCCTTAATTCGTGATTATCTTTAATCAGTACCCAAGGTACGAATTAAGTCATAATTAAAGTTGGCGCAAGCGTAGTTCCTTTGTTTACAATCGTGCTTATAGGCGATTATAGGTTATGTTATGGGGTTTTAGTTATAATACAAATATCTCTGATTAAATTGAAATAGCTAGCTAATTAAAGTGTTCACTTTGAAGATTAGGACAAGGAATAGCGGCGTGCAAGAAATGTATATTTGACAGGGTTTTAGAAAGTCCAAGGTAAATTAAAAATTAATTCCCGAAATAAAAAGTGACAATAAATGTATTTGAGGATCACTCATGGTTTCAGATGGAAATGATCCGGAGGTATTTCGTAATAGGAAAGGATATCTTTCTATAAATTCACGATTTTTATATGATGCTAATTTAAAAATAATGGATATCGTAGTACGATGGCCAGGGAATACACACTTTAACGATCCATTCTTTTCCCTAAGCGACAGTGGATATGCCTCAAACATATTTATTGACCCCACTGTTAAAGTCTGAAACAGTTATGAAAAATCATTATAATGAAAGCCATATTACAACACGGAATGTCATTGACAACATGTTTCTAAGAAGAATGTTTTCCAATACTGGCATATGGTTGTCGCTTAAAGCTGAATACCTTTATGGCAGTAATAGTTGGTACCTCAATATTGCACAATATAGCCATAAATGTGGGTGAAGAGGAAATCAATGAAGAAAAATTAAATCAAGAAATTTTAAATGGACAACTTCATGAGATTAATTATGACGCTGTTGATGATGTACCTGCTGCGACACAGGCATTACTAATTAATGATTATTTCAACATTTGTAATTCATTGCTATATGAAATTAACTTTTGAACATTTCTTTTTGTATTTGTTTTCTTTGCTTTTGTATAAACGAATATATTTTATTTACTCTAAATGCATTATCACTTTGACTTTTTTAAAGAATATTGTGTATGTAATTAACCATTTATTTATAAATAAAAGGAACAAAATATATAAGGAAATGATGGTAAATAAAATAATTCTAAACAAGTAATAGCAGAGGTCAAATAAAAATATCAAAATTGGAGCATTTGCAGAACAAACAAATAAAAGAATTGTATAATAAAAAAAAACCTGCATTCACATATTAATTTCTATTTTAAAACTACTACTCAACTTTTTTTTATTTCAATATCTAATTCTGTAGCAATTTTCTTCAGCTTAAATTCCAATAACTTTCAAATGCCGCTTAAAATCGCGCATTCGTATAGCGGCAATTTTCATTATGATGGAACAGTGTTCCCAATATAAATACGATTTTTGACTAAAAACTAAACTTAACGCACTGCCAACCTATATTTCTGTCGCAAACTTTTTAATTAACTAATCATTAATTAAATTTGTTCGATGCAATCCTATTCATATTTAATTCGTAATTAAATTTAATCTTTGATTAGTTAATTAAAATGTTATCACAGACGCCTAGACGGTGCAAACGGCCGTATAAATATGTAAGTCTGGATTAGATTCAGACATAAAAGGCAATTATTTTGCGTTACGAACGCAATCGGGACCACTGTAGATTGTAAGAAGAACATAGCTGAAGCAAAATTAATGCATTTCGGTTTCATGTATTATAAGATAGCATCAATTATCTTTTGGTCAATTTAAAAAAAAAAAACAAAAACATTGCGACTGATCAAGTAAATGATATCACTGACATTTTTCGCTAGGACATATTTATTTTTGTTATATTGTATAACGTAAACGTTGTTTCAAAACGTCGGACTATATTACGAATAATAGTCGCGCTAGGAATTGATCTTCCAGGATAATTCATTGCAAAATAAATCGTGTGTAACTTCTGCTGAATTGCCACCGCAAATTGTTTCACAATCTTCGGGCCTATAATATTCTATTTTTTTTTTTATAACATTACTGCTCGCGGTCAAAACCGTTAAAAAATGTATACTCTAATATCCACCAATGAGCTAAATGAATCGAACGCACAACGGCCTAGCAGAATAGTATGCGTGTTTCTCGATTTTGTTAACTAATGGAAATCATCTTTTTCATCCTTCTTTTACCAGATTACGGCAATCGACAAGTCAAAAGTTACCTCTTGGTATAAAGGCTCTACTTCGATAAGCCATTGAAAAGTGTCCTTAAAGCTACAGAATTGAAATAAATAATAAATGTAATAAATAATAAGTTCTAGTGTACCTATCTAGTTGCATGATGATATTTAGAAATGCCACGTAATTCATTTAGTCTGTCACTTTATCCTGTAAAGTATGGGTAATGTATGTATTTTTTTGGGTTTTTTTTTATCACATCACACATCTACTTAACCTGGTGTGATAGTACCTCAAAGGTTGATTTAGGATGTTCTTTTCAGGAAACCTTTAAGCTTGTTACTTTAGCCTGTAAAATCTTTTTTTGGCTATAGTGATAACTTTTGTTGGTGGAAGTTCTGCTGAAATATTTCCTGAAAAAAAAATCATTCAAAATCATCCGTTGGACTATTAAACCAATTTGTAGAAAATGGAAGTGTTGCAAAAAAAACCACAAGGAGAAAACACTAAAGCAAAAACTGGTTTTGCAACTTAAAGTGACAGACTAAATAAATTATCTGGCATTTCTAAATATCATAGGCAACTAGATACACTAAAGCTTTTCCACTCTATAGGTTATTAAAGGTACATTTGCTGGTAAGTTAAAAAAATACGCGTTCTATTCAAATTAATCAAGTTATAGCCATTTAAAGTTTTTATTTGATTAGTTTTAATTTTCGTACCCCTATTGTTACAATTCACTGTAAGTTTGTTTGGCTTAACATAACTTAAATACTTTATAAGCATTTGAAACATGAAAATTAGGTTAGATTCTCATAAAATTAAAATTATTTAAAAAACCAAGGTTTAAGTATTATAAACCTTGTAAAATAGACATTTATTTTGATCGTAGAATCAAAAACTGCAATAATATAGAGTTTCATTAAAAAAGAAGCACAACTTTGATACTTCTACGGATTTTGGAACGTTCTGTGTAATATGAAATCAATTTTAAAAAATAATCATAGTAGATCCTCGTATATACCAAAAGTGAAAATTTTTGAAAGTCGCCTATTTTGGCCACAATATTCCGTACCATATAGTGTGAATAAGCCTGTATAACAAATTGTAAATATGTAAATTATAATAAATCAAAAATTGATAGAAACAAAGTTACTGTGTAATATACATATGTAAAAAAATAAAATGTAGCAAAAGTAATAACTGCTAATTGCGGTATTACCCAAGTGGGAAAGCCATTAAAAAAACAATTGATCGTTTTTATACATATGGCTTAGCGCTGAGACTTTGTAAAGGATATTAATGCCAGTTCTAGTAGTAAATAAGGCGAATAACCTGGAATTATAGTCAGAAATAATGAAATATATTTGACCAATAATATTCAGCAAACCAGATAAATGCAATCTAGTTTAAACCGTATTTGTATCTCCTTTTGAACTCGCTTAATGAGCAAATTATAGAGCTATACTGTAGTTTAGACATAGAAATGCAGGAAATAACACTGTGTTAAAACGTTAATTAAAACAGGCCGCGAAAAGAAATTTAGAGGTGCAGAAGTAAACAGACACAAAGAAATGATGTGAGGATAAAAAGTTAAGTGTGAATCGAAAATCATACCAAAATCTTTGAATTGTGTATTTTTCTAACGATTTTTTTTTGGGAAATCCTTTATTCTGAATGTTATCCCAAAAGATCTACTATATGATCGATGCCGCGTCAGGTCATTTTTCTCCAAGAGCAAATAAAATTTAGAAATAGATAGATTAGTAGTGTGGGACTATTTCATGATGCTTCATCGCGTGATGCTAGGCATTATACTCTTTTTCATATCACACCATGTAACTATTTGATACTCACCGCGTAGAACCAACCAAACTTATCGTAGTTTGGAAGCTTAAGACTCTGCACTCCTGGTACCGAGTTTTTCATACTGATTAGTGGATCCTCATAACCATCGAACAGGACTTCGCCTATAGTTGTTCGTTTATACAATTTTATTGATAATGACGTTATGCCGTAGTAGAAACCCTTTTTTATGATGTAGCTCCAATCCTTAATCATATGAGCGGCAAACTAGAATACAATGGAATGGTATAGTAACAGAAAAAAAAGTCTCCGCGTAGCTTGGTAGTATAGAAAAATACGACGTGAACATAATTTTTACGGGATGTATTGTAACATCCGGCTCTACCATTGTTTAAATATATCTAGTTAGTCAACGTAATGCATTTTCGGAAAAATAAAGTATTGCTCAGGGAAGTGGTGCACTCTATCGGTGAATTGATTTGAAAACGTTATAAATATAGCAGGTATCTCGGTCAGAGTGAGAGACAGATTTCTGTGTTTTATCCATCTGCGGAAACAACGGAATCCGTATCGGTGATTTAATGGCATTGGCGAATTGTGTGACCTGGGGAAAAGGGAGGGTGGATGCATGTGACGCTGTGATAATGCACCTCGCGATAATTCTCGTGTTTGTTTACAATAGAAGATTAGAATTCTGAGGTATTCTGTTTTAAATATAAAGAAATTGAAAGTATATTGCAAGGCACGTTCTTGTTGACAAAACATTAATTCAACAATTTTCTAAATTGAGGTTTTTTCTTTTAAGAATAAAATATTTAAACTTAAAACAAAAATCACTGAAAAGGGAAAAGTGAGATCTAAAAGGACGAAAATTTGCCGAGAAAAAAAACATAAATCTACTTCTCAATTTTTATTTTCTTAGTTTTTAAATTAATAAGTTGTTTTGTTAACTTAATTTACTTATATTTATGATTATATAATAATCAGAAAATGTTTGTTTTATTAAGAAGAATAGGTATTTAGTTTGATAATATATAATCTGCAGTTCGATGGTCTTTTTATATTTAAAATTTTAATAAAACTCGGGTTTTTCGTTCGAACGTATATACGAAAACCTTCTTCTCCTCCTCTCTCCTATTGCTATCTTCGCTTCTCCCGTGTATAGCGGTACTGTCGCTAACTTCAACTGGTGTAAAGGCGGGAAATTTATATAGTTTTCTTATATTTAAAAACATTTTTTACTTGATTTACTTATGTTTACTATTACATAATAATAGAAATTCGTTTTTTATATAATGATAAAAATATGTAGTTTGGGGTACAAATCGCCATTTATTTTTACATATATGCACCACCTTACTTATTAAAAACCACATACATGATGAACATTCGCGCTCTTTCTCTGAGCGGCTGAAAAGTTACGAGGTAACCTTTGGGGCAACATCCGTATATACAAGGTTACATCGTAACTTTTCAGCCATTCAAGAGAAAGAGCGCGAACGCGTCATCATGTATGCTGTTTTTAATAGCTTTGTTTGTTTGTGTGCTTGGAGCAGTATCTACTGACGTCATCAGAGTAACTTGTGAGCGCCTCAGAGTTGGATTTAAAGATGGTACAAACAAACGCGCTCGATTGCAATATAACCTTAATTTTATTATTTACTTATTGTCACAGCTATTATGAATAGGAAAAGTAAAAGTAATTTTTCAAACTAATGAATCTAGACTACAATAAAAATGCATCATATACTAGTATTTATGTACCTACCAAGTGAAGTTTTTCAAATATAACGATCGTTCTTTACATCAATCACATTGGTATCATTATATTATCCATATCGTGCATATTTGATGCAGGTGTAGATCGGATTACATTTACAAACGGCAGTTTACAACACGGTGTTAGCGCGATTAGGTTATGTTGCACAAATTGCTCGTAATTGCTCGGACGTCGGATCGCGAGCAGAAAGAGGAACCTCTTTGTGATCTGGATTTGCTTGCTCTAGACAAACAAACACGCACAAATCATGCTCTAAAATACAAACAAACGCGTAAAATTCCATGGATCTGCTTAGATCAGACAAACAAACAAACTTAATAAGTAACGTGGTGCATATATGTAAATATAAATGGCGATTTGTACTCCCAAACTACATGTTTACTTTTATAATGAAAAACGAATTTCTACTATTATGCAATAGTAAACATAAGTAAATCAAATAAAAAATATTATATAAATATAACACAAAACTTAGAACTACCCACATATATAGAGCATAACATTAAATTAGAAACTAAAAAAAAGTAAAGTAAAATGGTAAAAAAATAACGATTATATATTATCAAACTAAATATTCTTCCTAATAAAACAAACATTTCAATGTAAACACGAGAATTATCGCGTGGCGCGTCATCATAGCGTCATCGCCTATCCACCCTCTCCTTTCCCCGGGCCTCACCTACAATCTGCCTACAACTTACGAGGTAACTTTTGCAATTAAATAATATTTTACCGACACGTAAGAGAGCCATGTTGTATGTAGTAGTCTAACTATAAAGTTTATATTTAAATCGAGACGGACATCAACGGCGTGCTGCCATCTACCGCTTTTGTCCAAAATGTTCAAAAATCCGTTAACTATTTTGTCCATAAGGTTGACTAACTAGTATGTATATAAACAATGGCTCTACTCAATAAAATAAATAAAAAGGATTTAGATATTTCTTTTCGGCGGCCGGCAATAGATACCGCCAGCTATTATGTTTGTTTGAGGTTAAAATATATCTATCTACCGCTGCTTGGTCGAAGTATTCGTACATTTTGGTACGGTTACTTCCGGTACAACTGGAAGTCCGTCATTACTGAAACTAATTTTAACATGTGTAGAATATGATTCGAGGCAATATTTATTTGAAACATTTTTTTCAAAAAGACAATAATAAATTAGCTAGGAACCGTTGCATCTTAGATTGGACACCCGGTATAGTGTATGCTACGACAAGCTCCTATTAAAGTTTATAGAGAAGTAAGTAAATGGGAGATTTAAAATTTTTTGTGAGTTTAGGTCAGTTTAGCTATAATATTTTGGACTTCTAGTAATGTCCCCTTATTTTGGAAATAATTGTCAACTATGTTATTGATTTATATGAATGATATTTAATTTGAAAAAAAAAAAAAATTGGAAACTTTGAATATGTATCGTATCATGTTATTTTTTGTTATGTTTTAATAATATATTTTAATTTTATGTTTCTGTACATATTCTGTTCAAATTTATTAAATAAATAACTAATAAACATACTAACCTAAGTCAACATAAAAATTGAAAATGGAAAATTTATTTAAAATCATTAATTATCTAAAAAATTCTGCTTGAGGTATCATAAATGTATTATTAAAAGAGTTTTGCGCAAAGGATTGATTTAACATAAATAACAAAGATATAGGGTGCTATTAAAAAAAAGATCAAGGTATCTAGGTTAAAGTTAAGCAAATGTTTAGGACTATAGGGACACCTATATATAATTATATCGACTTTAGTATCATTGTTATGTCGAACTAAGTATGTATGTGTAGTGTTTATAAACATGAATATCTAAAACAAAAGCGTATACAAACTATGCTGCCTTAATCGAAAGCTTGCAACAGAGACATTTTTTACAAAAGTGTAAATAACAACGTTGTTATTGAAGATAGACACACAATAGCTTATTATACAAGGTGATTCTCAATATATGCGACAAACTTTAAGCGCTGATTCCTGGAGTTATTTTGATCATAAAAGTTTATAAGAATATATGTCCAAAATCGCTTAGTTCTAAAGTTGTACAATGTTTAATAGTAAGTTAACATAATTAATGTTTTTATTATAAATTAACAAAATAATTAGTAAAACAAAATTAACTCATACTAACTGTTGAAAATGACCGCCCTCCACTGCAATACAAGCTCCTATCCTCCGTCGTATTGACTGGCGAGTCCGTTCTAAAATACCAGGGGTATTTCGAATTGTTTGAAAAGCTGCGATAATACGATTTCTCAGTTCATCGACATTTTCAATGGGAGTCGTATAAACTAATGATTTAAGGTGACCCCAGAGGAAAAAGTCCAAAGAATTTAAGTCTGGAGACCGAGGAGGCCACGGTTGTGGACCTCCACGTCCTATCCACCGATCTGGATTAGATTAGATTAGATTAGGATAGGGGTGGCCTATCGACCTGTTTCACCGCGACCTTTTCAGATCTATTGTGATCCCCTTTTTCCTAGAGGACGCTCTCTATTTTGCCCTCTGATTAGGCCTATCATCTTTGAGAGGGCTTCTTTATGTAGCTACTAGCTGTGGGTTCTCCTCCCCATTATTAGAAACCTTGTCCTCGCCAGGCCTTCACATTGCACAGCACATGAACTGGTTTTCTTCCTCCTCTTGGCAGTATCTGCAGGTTGCATCATCTGCCAGGCCTATGTTATACATATGGCTATTCAGTCTACAGTGACAGTCAGCAGACCTACTATCATTTTGACAGTCTTCCGTCTTTATTCAGTAGAATCTCTCGTGAGTTCAGGCCTCTGCTCCTTTAGGAACACCGATCTGGATACGTTATTGTCCAAAAACTCGCGAGCAACTAACTAAAATGCGCTGGAAGCACCGTTCATGCATAAAATACATTTGTAATCTTAATTGAAACGGAACTTCTTCCAGTAGTAGTGGTAGCTCCTCTTCAAGAAAATTGCGGTATAACCTCGCCATTTAACCGCATCGGTAAAAAATGTGGACCTATCAAGTGATCTCCAACAATTCCGGCCCACACATTGACAGAGAATTGATGTTGATGACGGGCATTCACTAGTTCGTGCGGATTTTCTTCGGTCCATAGGTGATTATTATAAAAATTAATAATCGCGTTCTAGAGAAGTAGCTTCGTCGGTGAAAAATATTTGAGCCAAATAGTCGGATTTTGTGCGATTTTGTGTTGCATCCATTGACAAAAAGCCACTCTTTGCGAAAATCTGCCGGCAAAAGTGCCTGCACCCGTTGAATGTGATATGGATACAAAGTTGATCTTTCAATATTCTCCAAACTGTGGCCTGATTAATGTTTAAAGCAAACGCAATTTTTCTGGTGCGTGTAGTAGGATGTTCTTCAATTTCATTTAGTACCATTTCTTCAACTTGGGGAGTTCTCACTGTAGATGGGTGCCCGTTTATCAGTCGTCCGTTTTTTTTAAATTTCCCGTTTCACTAAGACGTTGGTGAAGACGGGCAAATATTGAATGATACGGGATGATACGGTTCGGGTATCGTTCTTCATAAAGACGTCTAGCAGCACGCGAATTGCCATTGGCAAGACCGTAAACGAAAATGCATATCACACATTCTAGCATTCGTGTAATTCATTTTAGAAAACAGAAACTGGCAATAAACTGAATGAATACTCTGACAACTATTGACGAATATTGAAATGACAAATAAACAATTAACTCTCAACACAATAGTTTTTGAAGAACCAACTTGATATTATATCGTGTTAGTCATAGTTTATAATTTATTATTAAACATTCAATAACTTAAAACCAAACCGTTTTGGACATACATACTCATACGAACTTTTATGTTCAAAATAACCTCAGAAATCAGCTCTTAAGGTTTGTCGCATATATTGAGAATCACCCTGTATAAAGTGATGTTATTTTTCTACGTAGAATTTATGAATAATATACAGTGTGTTAAAAAAAGGTTGTCGGATATTTTACCCAATTATAGTACTGGTGGTAATAAACAAAAAAGTCTTAGTCAACATGGGTCCGCAATTCAACTGTTGTTGACATATAGTCGATTGCATATTTTAAAATAAAAAAAAAAACATTTTTCGGTTTTGAGAATAGTTCCCTTTGTCAAACAACTGATTGTGACTTAAAATTAGTTCTGTTAGACATCTATCATCAGATTATTTATCATTTGCGTCAATTTTTTTTTGTTCTCAAATTATGCATAAGTACACAAATGCAGAAATGGCCGATATGCATTTTATGTACGGTCGTGCGAATGGTAATGCCACTGAAGCACGGCGTATGTATGCCGAAGACTTTCCAAATCGGTTGTTACCGAGTGATAAGATTTTCTCAAGACTTCATATCCGGCTGTCCGAAACTGGTTCATTTAAAATTAATGGTGGTTCTGGTAGACCTAGATCAGTTTCTTCTCCCGCAGTAGAATTAGATATTTCTAGACGGCGTAGAAGACAACCCAAATATTAGCACCGAAGACTTGCCGCAGAGCTGAACGTCAGTCATCCTCTCATTTGGAGAATTCTGCGGAAACAGCAGCTCTATCCCTACCACATTCAATGCGTGCAAGTTCTTGCTCCTCTCGATTATGATGCACGTAGCGTTTTTTGTCATTGGGTTTTACGAAAGCTGGCAGAAAACTCCTACTTTTGCGACTCAGTTTCATTTGTGAGAGGCTGGGTTTACAAGAGACGGAATATTCAATTTTCATAACAATCACGTCTGGTTAGAGAAAATTCCCATGCTGTTGTTGAACTGCATCAACAAAACCGTTTTTCGCTAAATGTTTGGCTTGCTATTTTTGGAGACTGTTTTAATTGGTCCAGTATTTCTCCCTAATCGTTTAACGGACAAGTATACTTGGATTTTTTTAAGAAATGAATTACCCGTTTTGTTGGAAGACGTGCCACTTTTTAACAGATTAAATATGTGTTTACGCACGATGGAGCTCCTGCGCATTTTTCCATCGTAGTTAGAAATTTCTTAAATCAAGATTATAACGAGAGATGGATAGGACGGGGTGGACAACTGCATAGCCTCCTAGGTCCCTGACCTGACACCTCTAGACTTCTATGTTTGGGGCATCTGAAACAATTAGTGACGCACGATCTTGTAAACAATTTGGAAGAACTCGGGCAACGAATCGTAAATTGTTGCGAGGAAATTCGGAGGACTCCAGGAATTTTCGAAAGATTGCGTCGATCTTTCATAAGAAGGCGTGAAGCGTGCTTAGAAATGAACGGTGGACATGTAGAACATAATTTCTTTAGTTTTACTTTAAATAAACATTTGTTTACTTTACATTGCGATCAGAATTTCTTTGAAAATTTTTTATCCTACAAAACAATATGCAATTCTTATATGTCAAAACAGTTGAATTGCGGACCATGTTGACTAAGACTTTTTTGTTTATTTCCACAGTACTACAATTGGGTAAAATATCCGACAACCTTCTTTAACACATGTATAGGCTGTTTTTCTTTTAAAATACGAAGTAGTACGCGTTTTCCCTCTTTGGAACACTTTGTATATTTTAAAAATATTTTAGCAGTAT
>RXPK01000281.1:0-38917 GCA_004143645.1 Protaetia brevitarsis | reverse complement strand
ATCTATTACTACAAATGATTTTGTCATTTTATGTTTGAAAGAATACATCATAAAATAACATGGACAATGGAGTTCATTGGGGTCTGAATCTGTAAGTCTGATATTACTTCAAACAACAGCCCCCAATATGGCAGTTTGTTATTGTTTACATTGGTATCTACATAAATTAGTTTACTCATCAGTTTAATATACATGATTTACTTGTGTTATTTATTTATTTTACGTATTTTAGTAGTTTTAAATTATCCTTGGCAGTTTTAAAAACAATTAATAAACCTTGGTAAGGTGCATTGTATAAAAAGTAAGGTTAGTGGCCACAGCATTTACAGTTGTTATACTAGATGCTGCGCATCTAGGAGTAGAGGAAGGTGATACTTGAGGAAGGTGGTTTTTTTTGAAGTCGGTCCTTCAGCATTGAAAATCATCTTTTATATGTGCAGTACTTTTAAGTAGTTACTTTGTTCTTACTTTTGGAACCCCTGTAATAGTTGAAAATATTTTTAGGTTATGCAGCATTTGGAATTCTGCCAACTTTTGTAGAAAGTTTTTTTGTTTGTAGTATTATATACACGTGATTCTTGAAGACACCGAATATGAAGATTAATCTTTACTTAAGGGCTAATTATATAAATAATTCTGCGTTTTAAATAAAATGATCCACTCTCATTAATAATAACTACAATTCCAATTTGAGATTTTGTATTTATTAGTTTTTATTTAATCCTTCGCGAGATCAATATTTATAGCACAACGTAAATTCCATAATATTGACACTCAATTAATTTACCGGGGTTGCTCGACAAAAAGTTATATTAGACGTTTGTTAAATAAAGCACAAAAAAAGCGAGGACAACACAGCTTGATACATTTTGTTTAATAAGCTATATATATATTTCAGTGCTATTCCTCGACTATATTCTGCTATTATTATTATTTTTTTGTCATTGGCTGACTCGATTAGCAGGTATTGGCACATACGGTAAACCAATTTAGTAATAGATAGATAGAAATAGTATTTTCCCATTCCTTTTCTTCATTTCGTTGTCCCTTTCCGTATCTCTATTCCCTTTATCTAGTCCGTTTCCTATTATTCTCGCGCCCTGTTCTTATTCACTTCCTTATTTCCTATTCCTTTCTTTCCCTAGTCCCTTTCCCTAACTCCCTTTTCCCTATTCCTTCCCTAATCCCTTTCCCCTTTTCCAATTCCCTTTCCCTACTCCCTTCCCATTCCCTTTCCCTATCCTTCCCCTTTCCAATTCCCTCCCTATTCAATTCCATTCCTTTCCCTAGTTTCTCTACTTATTCGCTATTCCCTGCGCCATTCCCTTTTCCCATTTTCTTCCCCATTCCTTTCCCATTCTCCCGAGTCTCTTTGCCATTGCGTTCCCGATCCATTCTATTCTTCCCTTCCCTCTTCCTTCCCGATGCTCTTTCCTATTCCCTCCCTGTTCCAATTATATTTCCTTCCCCCTATTCCATTCCCTATGCCCTTTCCCATTCCCTTTCCCATTCCCTTTCCATTCCTTTCCCATTCCTTTACATTCCCTTTCCCATCCCTTCCCATTCCCATTCCTTCCCATTCTCTTTCCCTTTCCATTCCTTTCCCATTCCTTCCCATCCCTCCATTCCTTTCCATTCCCTTTCCAGTCCCTTCCCATTCCTTTCCCATTCCTTGCCCATTCCCTTCCATCCCTTCCATTCCCTTCCATTCCCTTTCCCATTCCTTTCCCATCTCTCCCATTCCTTTCCATTCCCCTTTCCCATTCCCTTTCCATTCCCCCTCCCATTCCCTTTCCCAGTCCCTTCCATTCCCTTCCCATTCCTTTCCCATTCTTTCCATTCCCTTGCCCATTCCCTCCCATTCCCTTTCCCATCCCTTTCCCATTCCCTTCCATCCCTTTCCCCATTCCCTCCTTCATTCCTTTCCCATTCCTCCATCCCTTCCCATTCCCTTTCCATCCCTGCCCATTCCCTTTCCCATTCCTTTCATTTCCCTTTCCCATTCCTTTCCATTCCCTTTCCCATTCCCTTCCCATTCCCTTCCCATTCCCTTCCCATTCCTTCCATTCCCTTTCCCATCCCCTGCCCATCCCTTTCCCATTCCCTTTCCCATTCCTTTCCCATTCCTTCCCATTCCCTTCCCATCCCTTCCATTCCCTTCCCATTCCCTTTCATTCCCTTTCCATTCCTCCCATTCCTTTCCTCCCTTCCCATTCCTTTCCCATTCACTGTCCCAAATCCCTTTCATTCCCTTTCCCAATTCCTTTCCCATTCCCTTCCCATTCCATTCCCTTTTCCATTCCCTTTCCCATTCCTTCCCATTCCCTTTCCCATTCCTTCATTCCCTTCCCATTCCCTTTCCCATTCCTTCCATTCCCTTTCCCATTCCTTCCCATTCCCTTTCCCATTCCCTTTCCATTCCTTTCCCATCCCTTTCCCTCAATTTCCCATGTCCCATTCCCATTCCATTCCATTCCCCGATTCCCATTCCCCATTCCCTTTCCCATTCCCTTTCCCATTCCCGTTCCCATTCCCTTTCCATTCCCTTTCCCAATCCTTCCTTCCTTTCCCCTTCCCTTTCCATTCCCTTTCCCATTCCTTTCCATGCCCTTTCCCAATTCCCTTTCCCATTCCCTTCCTTTCCCTTCCCTTTCCCAGTCCTTCCCATTCCCTTTCCCAGTCCCGTTTCCCATTCCTTCCAACTCCCTTTCCATTCCCTTTCCCATTCCTTCCATCCTCCCATTCCCTTCCCATTCCCTTCCATGCCTTTCCATTCCCTTTCCCATTCCCTTCCCATTCCTTTCCCATTCCTTTCCCATTCCCATTCCCAGTCCCTTTCCATTCCCTTTCCCATTCCCTTTCCCATTCCCTTTCCCATTCCCTTTCCCATTCCCTTTCCCATTCCCTTTCCCATTCCCTTTCCATTCCCTTCCATTCCCTTCCCATTCTCCCTTTCCCATTCCCACCTTTCCCATTCCCTTTCCCATTCCCTTTCCCATTCCCTTTCCCATTCCTTCTCCATTCCCTTTCCATTCCCTTTCCCATTCCCTTTCCCCATTCCTTTTCCCATTCCTTTCATTCCCTTTCCCATTCCCTTTCCCATTCCCTTTCCCATTACCTTTCCCATTCCTTTCCCATTCCCTTTCCCCATTCCCTTTCCCATTCCCTTTCCATTCCCTTTCCCATTCCTTCCCATTCCCTTTCCCATTCCCTTTCCCGCATTTCCCTTCCCATTCCCTTTCCCATTCCCTTTCCCATTCCCTTCCCATTCCCTTTCCCATTCCCTTTCCCATTCCCTTTCCCATTCCCTTTCCCATTCCCTTTCCCATTCTCCTTTCCCATTCCCTTTCCCATTCCCTTTCCCATTCCCTTTCCCATTCCCTTTCCATTCCCTTCCCATTCCCTTTCCCATTCCCTTTCCCATTCCCTTTCCCATTCCTTTCCCATTCCCCTTTCCCATCCCTTTCCCATTCCTTCCCATTCCCTTTCCCATTCCCTTTCCCGCATTTCCCTTTCCCATTCCCTTTCCCATTCCCTTTCCCATTCCCCTTTCCCATTCCCTTTCCCATTCCCTTCCCATTCCCTTTCCCATTCCCTTTCCCATTCCCTTTCCCATCCCCTTTCCCATTCCTTTTCCCATTTCCTTTCCCATTCCCTTTCCCATTCCTTTCCCATTCCCTTCCCATTCCCCTTTCCCATTCCCTGTCCCATTCCCCTTTCCCATTCCCTTTCCCATTCCCTTCCCATTCCCTTTTCCCATTCCCTTTCCCATTCCCTTTCTCCATTCCCTTTCCCCATTCCCTTTCCCATTCCCCTTTCCCATTCCCTTTCCCCATTCCCTTTCCCATTCCCTTTCCCTTCCCTTTCCCATTCCCTTTCCCATTCCCTTTCCCACTTCCCTTCCCATTCCCTCCCATTCCCTTCCATTCCCTTTCCCATTCCCTTTCCCACTTCCCTTTCCCATTCCCTTTCCCATTCCCTTTCCCATTCCCTTTCCCATTCCCTTTTCCCATTCCCTTTCCCATTCCCTTTCCCATTCCCTTTCCCATTCCCTTTCCCCTTCCCTTTCCCATTCCCTTTTCCCATTCTTTCCCATTCCCTTTCCCGCATTCCCTTTCCCATCCCTTTCCCATTCCCTTTCCCATTCCCTTTCCCATTCCCTTCCCATTCCTTCCCATTCCCTTTCTCCATTCCCTTTCCCATTCCCTTTCCCATTCCCTTTCCATCCCTTTCCCATTCCCTTTCCCCATTCCCTTTCCCATCCCTTTCCCATTCCCTTTCCATTCCCTTCCCATTCCCTTCCCATTCCTTTCCATTCCCTTTCCCATTCCCCTTTCCCATTCCCTTTCCCATTCCCTTTCCCATTCCCTTTCCCATTCCCTTTCCCATTCCCTTTCCCATTCCCTTTCCCATTCCCTTTCCCATTCCCTTTCCCATTCCCTTGCCCTTTCCCTTCCCCTTCCCTTTCCCATTCCTTTCCCATTCCCTTCCCATTCCCTTTCCCATTCCCTTTCCCATTCCCTTCCCATTCCCTTTCCCATTCCCTTTCCCATTCCCTTTCCCATTCCTTTCCCATTCCCTTTCCCATTCCCTTTCCCATTCCCTTTCCTTCCCTTTCCCATTCCCTTTCCCATTCCCTTTCCCATTCCCTTTCCCATTCCCTTTTCCATTCCCTTTCCCATTCCCTTTCCCATTCCCTTCCCATTCCCTTTCCCATTCCCTTTCCCATTCCCTTTCCCATTCCCTTTCCCATTCCCTTTGCCATTCCCTTTCCCATCCCTTTCCCATTTCCTTTCCCATTCCCTTTCCCATTCCCTTTCCCATTCCCTTTCCCATTCCCTTTCCCATTCCCTTTCCCATTCCCTTTCCCATTCCCTTTTATAACATCCCATAAGTTACAGCTTTAAAAAAATAGTTGGCGATTTCCCTATATTTCAATTTTCTTCCCACTTTATTCGCCATTTTATTTTTCCAAAAAAATATTATCAGCATCAAATGCAACGATCCCAAACACCCACAAATGTCTGTTGCAAAAATGTCATTTTTTTAATAAATTCCTCCATTTTAGTCGCGCTATCATGTATTTGATTCTATATTCCGCAAATAGTGGCCCAAAAATTGCATAAGTCTCAAGCCTTCAAAAAAATTGGCGTTTCTTTTATATTTCAAAAGTCTCTGCCCCATATTGCGTCCGCCATTTTTATTTTGCCAAAAACTAATATCAGAATAAAATTTAGCGACCTCAAAAACGCTTGCATACGAACGTTCTGTTGCAAAAATGTCTCCTATATTCAAAATTTTCTCTTCAATATTGAATCCTCCATTTTTATTTTTCTAAAAATCTTGTAAGAATCGAATTCAGCACTACAAACAGGCTTTGAACACAAATATCTGTTTGCAAAATGCCATTTTTTTTAATACTCTTCTTCCGTTTTAATCGCGCCATCTTGTTTTTGATTCTATATTCGCAAATAGTGACCCAAAAATCGTGTAAAAATCCCGATATTATGTCTGCTATTTATTTTTCTACGTAAAATTTAAAAATGGAATAATAAATAGAAAGTATTTTTCCTAAAATCAAAAATAGAACTGTAATCAAAGACCAGTCTTCGTTGGACAGTCTATATAGTCAAAAAATATTTTTAAGTTATGCCCTATTGAATTCCAATAATTCCAAGTTTTAAAAATGAATTTCCCCTGTTATTGTTACAATATTTTATAACGTTTCGACTTACCGCATTCTTATGCACTAATTATGTTTTTATTTTAATATACACTATTAATAAAAGCGATAGATACATACATTCTCCACGCGTAGTGTAATAAATCGAAGACGCTGTAGATTTTCATGCATTAAAAAATAAGATATTAATATGTGCTATGAGAAAGTTAATAGACATTTGACGAATAAATAAAAGCAAATATTCGTGTGTAGCTTCGCTTTAACATAAAAATATGTTTTAATTTCATATAAAACGAATATTAATCCATTGAGCCAATATGTGTGTTTTGGTTTTATTTTATTTACTGAACTGTTACTTGCTTTGACTCCTTTAATATTCATTTCATAATAATTTTGCGAATTGACAATTCATTTATGAATGCTCTACCTCTTCGCTGCGCGCGCAGTTAAACCACTTTCATTCGTATCGCACCGACTCTTCGCTTATCTTATTATATTTTTACGCGTTTATGCAACGGAAAATTCCACTTACGTTTAATCACGTCAGATCACGTTTAATATTTGTTTGGTCGTACACTTTTTTTAAAATCAGCCTAGCTGTGACATCTATAGTACGCCAGCGGAACTATTCTTTGCCCATATATATTATATATTGTTTATATTTATATTGTATTTGGTTTAAGCGAGACTGTCAGTGGAAGTAACAACAGTTTATTAACTGAGTCAACAAAGAGATCTTAGCTCACTACGTCACAACTGAGTAGGATTATATGAGATCTCAGACATCTGGAAAGCAGCAAATGTATCATAGTAACACTTTTGTTTAACTACTTGTACTGACAGTTGGCAACATTGGTCCTTGCGTCTCACGTTTTCAATCTTTTATTATACTCGCTACACATTTCCATCTGGTTATGGGACCAGGAGAAAGAAAAGTAGAGTTAAAGCAGTAGAAAAACGCGCAGTTAAGTTTTCATTACATCACAGCAGCGTAGTGGTTACCTTCAATAGAAAAACGACGTATAAACTACAATGATAAAATTTAAATTTAGCGCCTAATCTGGACACAATGGCGGCCAATTGCGGTACTTTATATATCTAGTGACTTTCCTCTAATTGTTATATGTACTGCCATCTGGGTTTTTTTTTGCCACCTAATGAAAATATTGTGTGATGTTATGATTTTATTAATCGTAGAGGCGCTGCAGAAAGCACTGCACATTAAAGAAACCTGCAAAGTTTGGACTGTAATATGAAAGATTTCTTTACCGTGTATCGTAAAAGTTGTGCATATAACATGCGCGTTGAGAATATGCTATCCCGGTAATTAACACAAATATTATCTTGCAGTTTTGTTGTATAAACATGTTATTGCCGTATTTATTTAATATTAGACTTTTATAGTTGATGCACGTACTCATATAAATAACTGTTAGCATTTCACAAACATGCTTCATAAGTGCATAATCCGATTTTTTTGACGTTTACTGATTATTTCATTTTTTCTTCCTTATATTTCAGGCGTATCTTGTAAAAATATGTTGCATTATATAAAATAAACAGCAATAGCAACATACAATCACTAAATACATTACAATTTAAATTAAATACATAAAAGTCGGACATTCTCCTAGAATGCTATCCTTGAAGAAAGTGGTTTTAAGTTGGTCCATTCACTCGAGAAGTTTCCACTTTTACAATTTTAGATGTGCAATACGCTTCAGATAGTTTTCTTTTGTTTTTACCTAATGTCGTTTTTGTTCTCAACATTTGTTTTAAGTTTTTTATTGACGTTTTTTCAACTTTTATAGTTGATGCACGTACTCATATAAATAACTGTTAGCATTTCACAAACATGCTTCATAAGTGCATAATCCGATTTTTTTGACGTTTACTGATTATTTCATTTTTTCTTCCTTATATTTCAGGCGTATCTTGTAAAAATATGTTGCATTATATAAAATAAACAGCAATAGCAACATACAATCACTAAATACATTACAATTTAAATTAAATACATAAAAGTCGGACATTCTCCTAGAATGCTATCCTTGAAGAAGGTGGTTTTTTAAGTTGGTCCATTCACTCGAGAAGTTTCCACTTTTACAATTTTAGATGTGCAATACGCTTCAGATAGTTTTCTTTTTTTTACCTAATGTCGTTTTTGTTCTCAACATTGTTTTAAGTTTTTATTGACGTTTTTCCAAATTTCAAACTCTTTATATTTGTTATCTTTTCCCGCTATATTGTGAATATTTTAGAGCGTTTTCGACTTTTATGGCCACATTATTTCAATTCAAGTGTTCGATTTTTTTTCTGGTAATTTGTTATCGTCATTATAAGTATTTTTGTAAACAATAATTTATTTTTGTAGGTTGTTTAATTAAATTGATTTTATTTCAGTTTATAATAGGGTGTATATAACTTGTTTACGTTAATAAATAAATATCCACTTGATATATCTTTTTACCTTTACAAATATCAATACCGGCAAAGTAAGAATATTTGAAAAAACAAACGGTTTACTGATTTTATTTCTCATTCAATTGAAGGGGAAAACTTTCTATGAAAAATCCCTAGAAAGAAACAAAATAATTAAACCAACACTTTTTTGTAATAATAGTTTTACCAAAACAATTTCACATATACTTAATAGATGTTTCTGTTTCGTATTTTCAATATTAATATTTAAGAAAGTTTGAAAATCAAAAATCTGGTCTACATATTTTACATAAAAATTCTAAAAACTGTAATTCGATTTGTGTCGTCATAAAAAGCAATGAAAATAAAACATTAAGAAAGAATAACTATTTAAAGGTAGGTAACAATTTTGAAAGTGTATGTTTTTTAACAGTTTGATAATATAATTGCCAGTGGGCATTTATGTTTGATAAATTATTTTATAGATCTACATTAAATTTTTTTTTATAAAACTAAACCTTAAATACTCTTTGCAATCAAAGTAATGGCTTCAGTAAATTTATTTCTTAAAATAATTATATACGAATAACACTTGAAGTTTTTTATAAACTACAAAAGGAAAGTATATTTGTATCCTGACAGTCGTACGACAACTAATCCCCTTGTTGTTTATGCGCCAAACGTTACCGGCAAGCCTTTCGGTCAGAGATTAAACATTCGCAGAATTTTACTTGGTTCCGCCAAATAATTGTAGTATTAAAATTCTTAGAATCTGCACACGCGCAATCGCTGGTAGATTAAAGGTAGATATGTGTCTTTCCTTGCGTTTCCCAATGGCTTATTTTCCCTATGTCGATAGGGATGTAGTGATAGTAGAACACCGAATATGAGATTATCTTTACTTAGGCTAATTATATAAATATTCTGCGTTTAAATAAAAATGATCCACTCTCATAATAATAACTACAATTCAATTTGACGATTTTATATATTTATTATTATTATACTGACGCTCGCAAATAATGAAATTTTTGGATATCATTTAATACTGTCGTTCAATTCGTCGTCAAATTCTCATAATTTCCATTAAAATTAGGCAAAATAATTTGTTGGCAATTTTATGTTATTTAATACACTAACTTCTGATACATGAATAAGATTCAGCATTGTTAGCACCTGCGTCAACGGTTTCTTCATACGAATTTACTTTAATTTTAGCGTTGGTCAGTAATTTTATAAAAATTATTCTCAAATTGTTCGCGTTTCTGTAACTTGTAATTCACTATCGCTGTGCAATACTTCGAAATTCGCGCTATATTCGTCAAATTGTTGTAATAAATTTTCAAATCGAGAAAGACGTTATTTTCCAGTTCTGTTACTACGGGAATTTTGTCTGTTTGCGTAATTTTATTAGAAAAATCCGTTAAATACTTTTCAAACAATGTTATTTGCGCTTTCATAGCAACACGTTTTTTATTAATGTTTCTATCGACATTGTACGTTTTTAAACGTGTATATATCAATTCTGAATGTTGTTTTTGCACTGTAATAATCGAAATAGAGAAAAGCACTTACATGTAACGTTAATGGAAGTCACCACGTGTTTTTTGTCGAAGATGGCGATGTGCGGTATTCGTTCTACCCTTGTGGCGTGTGGATGTTTTTCGATGTTTTTAATGCTTTCGATCTTCGTACTGATGGTTCTGATGTACCAACGTGCGAATCCGACTCGTTTGGACCAAAATGTTGTGTGTTTTATTGAAAGAAAATGATTGAAACTGATGTTTTAATAGCACTCAAAATAAAACAACGTGTTCGTAATGACGTGTATTAGTGGACTGTGTCTGACGACTGAGAACATAATACAACGTGCCGTTGGGCATGCGCATAATACAAACAGTAAAAAATAACATAACATTCTAACAGTTATATTTTAAAATGTTTCCGAATATAATAAATATTAAAATCCAAATTATTCAACAACTACATTAATGTAATTCAAATGCAGCTTGGCTTTGAAAAAGCCCGTTTTAAGTTGAAATTTATTTTATCTATCTTGTCGCCATCTAGTAGCGCTCGTGTTTATTTCTACAATCGTAACGAAGTGTTTTCGTGGTTTTCTAGAAAATTGAATCGTGAAAACACCTTTACGCTTTTAAAATATGTTCCGTAACCCGTCCGGATTTTCTTAAACTTACCTTCGCATTAACAAAACAACCCTACGGTCGAAATCGATTTTAATATAATAATAATAATGATATATGTGGCGCCATCTATGCTCCTATGTGACGATTATTTGTACCGTCGTTATAATCTTGTAGTGAAAAACACACCACTATAAATCGACTCATTTTGAGAAAAATATCGCGTTTCGACCTTATTTTAGGGTTCGAACCGTAAGAGGAAACATGTAAGAACCGTTGTCGACGTCGAGCCCACTTTCAAGTGCCACCATAGCGTAGCAGCGATCGTACGAAATAGCCCAACTTTGACGTTCGAAATCCATCGAAATCCGCTTCGATGACATTTCTCGGTCTGCAGCGGCGTTCGTTTCCCGACGCCTACTACGATCTGATTTTTGGGCGAATTTTCTCCTCTTTTCCTACTTTTAATTATTAATAACGATACGCCTATTCCCGTGCCATCCCCGTTACCCGTTCGCCTTAGTTAAGAAACTTTTTCACGCCAAATTTACACGCTATAGATAGGGCGACGCCTATGGTGTGCGACAGAGAGTAGAAAAGGACACACCTGTCGCCTTTTATTATTATTAATATTATATTGTTAGGTTTAAGTGAAATAACCGTGAAAGAAGACGCCAATTGCCATCATGCTATTGTGCCATTCGCTCTTGTAAGATGAATTCTGATGCTAATGATTGGATTTCCGAACAAATCTATTATATACAACAGGACAAGAATTAAGCAAGTACATGGATAAGAAGAACTATTGTCGTTGTGTAGAGTTTCCTAAGTCACATTAAATTAATTTATTTGTTAGATACTCATTTTAAACCGTATTGCTATTTGTCACAATAACTAACTTAATTTTATTTTATGTTTACTTTTTAAACTAATGTGATTTTTGGTCTGAATTGCATTATACTAGTGTAACCCTCACATTTCCCATTTATTCACATTACAGACAACTCGATATTATTTAGTATACGTCTGAAACTCTATCCACTTCTGCACCCTCAGACATCATTGTTGACAAACCACTGCAGGGTCGGATGTTAGAAATAAATTAGTGGAATAAAAAGGAACAGTCTTTGTATTACACGGAATAATTTAGTCATAACTCTTGGAGCCTAATTATAAGTTGGTGTGTGTTCGTGTCAGAAATCTGTCTACAATAAAACCCTTCCATCGAAGGCGTTGCATTTTTATTGATTTATTTGAGAAAAAACCACAATATTTCTTTTTCCTGGAAAAATATTTTATACTATAAAATATATAAATAAAGATTTAGTTTCACAAAAAGGAAAGAATGTGTACTCAATTATTGTAAAAGATTTGCAAATATATGTATGTATCACTTAAGCAAACATTATTTTACTAGAATTGTGTTTTTTATTACTATAACCTGTTCAGAAATATGTGCAACAAAATCAGAATAAAAACCGCATAAATTTGTGAATTTTTCTAATCTATTTTTCTACTTCCTTTAAAATATAAATTGCTCCACACGTTTGAAAATTCCCGGCAACAGCTTTACAAAATGCCAGCTAGGCTTGAAAGTCATTGAACACGGATCACAAAAGAACAAAGGATTTTGCGAGCTCGTCCTTGTTGTACTGGTTGTATACTCTGTGGAAATAGAGAGAAGAGAACGCGCTTCGACGAGTGCGCGTCCTATTTTAGAGCGGCGGACTAATGGCATTTTGAAGGTTCGTTGTCAAAACCAATCGTGCATTTTAGGGAGTGTTTTGTAATTTTGCTTCATTAAAGCTTTCTGCACGTTTTAAGATGTGCGGTCTCAACCTTTCCAACGCCCAATGGCTTAAACCTAAAGCTATTTCTTTTCATATCTGCCTGTATGAGGAGTCGAAGAATTGTATGCGTTTTTCCTTGGAAAATTACATATCTATTTAACCTTCGAGCAGGCACGCATTTTCTTTTTAGTCTTAGATCTATCGTGTCTGTTGCGAAAGTTAACGATGAAAATACTAGTTTTCCCCGAAGTGAACCATAACATAACGATTACGTGTCCTGAATAAGTGCTTGCACTTGGTTGGAAGGTCATTTGTTTGAAACATTCCAAAGAAGAAGACTATTATAAAAGCAGACAACCAGACAACATAAAAACTAACTGCAGTACAACCAGTTAAAGTTTTTGCTACAGCCTAGCGATAGCAAAGACACCAGCCTTACAAGTACTACACTTTCATCGGGGTGTTTGAATCGTTGAATCATTAGAAATTAAACAGCATCCTTTAAAAAGAAAACTGCCGTATGTACCTACTTTATTATTTTACTTTAGTTATTGTTTGTATAATACATACTGCAATTTCTATGATTGAGTGTATCGATATAAGTGTTTGGCATACTTGCTACTACTTTTGACTCTTGAAAAAATATATCATCATTTAATAATAATAATAATAATAATAATAGTGCCTTTATTGTGCATTCATTATAAGAAATAAAATACAAATTGCAACAAAACAACAAAAAATGAAAGCACAATCCCAGAGCGAGGATCAGTTACATAATGAATATGTGAACTGTTCTTACCTAACCCTGATAAATTGAACAAAAATAAAATGTGACATAAATACCTTTATACTATAACTTAAAATACTAAATTTTGTGTGTGCATGCAAGCCAATAAAGGAAAAAAAATATTTATATATAATTAGAATATATAACCATATAAAATTCAACAAAGCTGTACAGAGAGAAAAAAAAATAACAAGGAGAGAAGGAGAAACTGCAATAACTAATTATGAATGTAAACGTTTAACTAAACGTAAATGCAGGTGACGGTGTAGCGCACATTAACAAGATCACCGAGCTAGACAAAGTATGGATTGTAATTTTGATTTAAATTGGATCACTGTGCACATCTTCAAGTCAGAATGAAGGTCATTATATTTTTTATACAGTGTGTTAAAAAAAGGTTGTCGGATATTTTACCCAATTATAGTACTGGTGGAAATAAACAAAAAAGTCTTAGTCAACATTGGTCCGCAATTCAACTGTTTTTGACATATAGTCAATTGCATATTTAAAAATAAAAAAAAAACATTTTTCGGTTTTGAGAATAGTTCCCTTTGTCAAACAACTGATTGTGACTTAAAATTAGTTCTGTCAGACATCTGTCATCAGATTATTTATCATTTGCGTCAATTTTTCTTTGTTCTCAAATTATGCATAAGTACACAAATACAGAAATGGGCGATATGCATTTTATGTACGGTCGTACGAATGGTAATGCCACTGAAGCACGGCGTATGTATGCCGAAGAATTTCCAAATCGGTTGTTACCGAGTGATAAGATTTTCTCAAGGCTTCATATCCGGCTGTCCGAAACTGGTTCATTTAAAATTAATGGTGGTTCTGGTAGACCTAGATCAGTTTCTTCTCCCGCAGTAGAATTAGATATTTTGAGACGGGTAGAAAACAACCCAAATATTAGCACCCGAAGACTTGCCGCAGAACTGAACGTCAGTCATCCTCTCATTTGGAGAATTCTGCGGGAACAGCAGTTCTATCCCTACCACATTCAACGGGTGCAAGTTCTTGCTCCTCTCGATTATGATGCACGTAGGGTTTTTTGTCATTGGGTTTTACGAAAGCTGGCAGAAACTCCTAATTTTGCGACTCAGATTTTATTTAGTGACAAGGCTGGGTTTACAAGAGACGGAATATTCAATTTTCATAACAATCACGTCTGGGCAGATGAAAATCCCCATGCTATTGTTGAACTGCATCACCAAAACCGTTCTTCGCTAAATGTTTGGCTTGCTATTTTTGGAGACTGTTTAATTGGTCCAGTATTTCTCCCTAATCGTTTAACGGGACAAGTATACTTGGATTTTTTAAGAAATGAATTACCCATTTTGTTGGAAGACGTGCCACTTTTTAACAGATTAAATATGTGGTTTATGCACGATGGAGCTCCTGCGCATTTTTCCATCGTAGTTAGAAATTTCTTAAATCAAGATTACAACGAGAGATGGATAGGACGGGATGGACCAACTGCATGGCCTCCTAGGTCCCCTGACCCGACACCTCTAGACTTCTATGTTTGGGGGGCATATAAAACAATTAGTGTACGCACGATCTGTAAACAATTTTGGAAGAACTCAGGCAACGAATCGTAAATTGTTGCGAGGAAATTCGGAGGACTCCAGGAATTTTCGAAAGATTGCGTCGATCTTTCATAAGAAGGTGTGAAGCGTGCTTAGAAATTAACGGTGGACATGTAGAACAATTTCTTTAGCCTTACTTTAAATAAACATTTGTTTAATATACATTGCGATCAGAATTTCTTTGAAAATTTTTATCCTACTAAAACAATATGCAATCGACTATATGTCAAAAACAGTTGAATTGGGGACCCATGTTGACTAAGACTTTTTTGTTTATTTCCACCAGTACTACAATTGGGTAAAATATCCGACAACCTTTTTTTAACACACTGTATATTCCGAATGAAAAAGATCTTTCAAACAGAGCGAGTCTATGTGGTGGCGGAGATATAAGACCCCGGAACCTCGTAGTTATATTATGCACATCCGTTCTAAAACGTATTTTGTTATACAAGTATGGTGGACATTAGGTAAGAATTTTATGATATAGAGTTAACGTTTGTAATATTCTTCTATTTTTCATATTAAGCCATCCAGTTTCTACTAATTTATGTGAAATATGTTCATATTTTCTAATTCCGTGAATATATCTCATACAAACATTTTGTATCTTTTGGATACGATGACTTGTAACAACATCCAAACAAGCATCATACACTTCGGCGCAATACATAAAACGTGAGGGGACATACGTATCGCAGAGTAATCGTTTGATATTTCTATTCAGAATCGCGCGGAAGGGATATAGTTTCTTTAGGTTGCAATATGATGACGTAATGTAATTAGCTATGTGTTCGCGAAAACGGAACGAGTTATCAAGTGTTAATCCCAAACTTCTGGCACTGTTAAGAATGGGTATTTTTGTTTCCCGTGATATTTACATCCAACATTCCACTCAGTAAGTTGACAACATCTTTATTACCAAAGATTAGAACCTGTGACTTGGAAGGATTAATATTTAGAGAATATGTGGAAGATATGGACTGAATAGTAGATAGATCTTTATTTTATTTTTTTATAGCTTCAATCCATTCCGATGCTTTAAAAGAAAAATACAATTGCACATCATCTGCGTAAAAGTGAATTTTAGAGTAGTTAAGGCATAGCACGAAGGAGAATGTGTATAAAGAGAACAGGATGGGACTCAAGATTGACCCTTGTGGGACACCTTGGGATAACGTTAAATATTGAGATATTTTGTTATTTAATTTTACACATTGTGATCTATCTGAAAGGAAGTCTGCTATCAAAAGGATGGAGGAGCGACTAAAACCCTTGTCCTTCAAAAAGTTTAATACCAATGTGTGATCCACGGTGTCGAATGCTTTGGAATAGTCAAACAGTACAAGAACAGTTATAAGTCCTGCATCAGTAGCTCGAAAGATATCATCAGTTACACATAGTAAGGCCGTAGTGCAACTGTGCCCAGGACGGAAACCAGATTGCACATCCGGCAGTAATTTGAAATCTAAAACATATCTTTTTAATTGCTGTTCCATTACTCGTTCTAAAATTTTAGATAAGGCAGGCAACACACTTATAGGCCTGAGGTCTTTATAATCAACAACCTTGTTCTTTTTGGGCAAAGGACTGACTAGAGCTCGCTTCCAACAGGTGGGGAATGTATTTTGTAGTATATATGAGTTAACAATATGAGTGACGAAATGCACAACATAAGGAGAACACATTCGTATCATGCAAATATCAACACCATCGTAACCAACTGCTCTGGATTTAATTTTATTTATAATACCACAAATTGTGTCCGTGGTTACCAAAGAAAAGAGAACGTATCGAATGCACTGGATAGTATATCTGGGATAAGTAGAGAAGAGGTATTAGAAGAAGGTATACTATTAACAAAGTAATCGTTAATTTTGTCGGCATCAGCGAGGTGTGTCGGTATGTCGTATTTTTTCTTGCTAGGGCAATATTAAGACGATTAAGTTGTTTCCATAGTGTTGTACTATCTATTGAATGGGATATAAAATCAAAATATGCTCTCTTTTCGAGATTGAATGTTCGGTTAGTTAGATTTTTTAAGCTTTTATAATAGTTCCAGTCATTTGAGTTTCCCGTTCTCCTATATTTATACTTTGCCTTATCACGCAACCTCATCAATAACTTTAAGTTGTCTGTGAGCCAGGGAATTTATTTTTTTGTAAATTTACGCGTTATAAGCGGAGCATGCTTGTTGAAAATCTGCAAAATATTAAGGTTAAAGAAAGCTATTTTATCATCAATGTTTTGCAAGTAAAGCATATATTCAAAATTAAGTGTTGTATGTGTATGTAAGTGTAAGATCTACAGTGAATTCATGCATGTCAATATTTTTAAAATCACGGTAAGTACGTAAGATTGGGTCTCTTTTCAGTTTACTAATATTACTGTAACAAAAAATAAAATCGTGATCAGATATATAGCTGTTAATAACACCACTACCCAATGAGAACAAGTCGGTTACATTTACGTGAATTTAACGTTGTATTGGTTGAAACAACGTTAAATTCACGTAAATGTAACCACTTGTTCTCATTAGGTATCTGTGCAATATAAATCATTTGTGATTAGAAGCAAGTCTATCAGGGAACGAGTGGTTTTAGTAGTTCTTGTTGGCTCAGTAATAATCTGACGGGCATATATTAGGAATCTCATGAATACAACTTCGAAGCAACTTGAAAATTCTACAACTCGGGTTCAGGTACCCAGTACTATTGAGCGTCATAAAATCAGATTTGTGCAACAATTCGCGCTTGTTCAAATTATATTTTGCAACTACCATCGACCTTCAAAATGGCTGCCGATGTCAAAATTAAAAGTATCGCGCATCTTGAACTGAGTGCTTCCCACTTTATTTCTATGAGTATACTACACTAACTATACGTTATATTAAAAATTTCCTATTAATTTTTATATTTAACGGTTGTAAGGGTTTAAGATTTTTACAAGCGCTTGATGTGTAGGTAATTGTCATTGAAAATACATAGGTTATTCGTTTTTATTTGTTAAAATGTTGAAAAAGACACTTGCGATTATGGCCAGTACCCAGAAAGCAAAATTATATTCACAGCTATTTTGAAAATGTACTTCATTTGTATGAAACCAGTGAATTTACAAAGCATTTAAGAATCAGCAAGAATATTTTCACACAAATAACTGAAAAAGTTGAAAATCACCAGGAGTATAAAATGCTTGAGCGTATAGTAAGGTTCTGAAGGTTACATACCTGATTCTTGTAGCAGCAGGGCAGTGGCAGAAAATATACTCAACTGCCCCCTCATCTTCTAAACGCAGTCGGTATTCAGACCCATCAGAAAGCTCGATTCTGTGTAATTACTTTCTGTGTTTACAGTGACCTGTAAAAACAGAGACAATCGCCTTGACAGTTTTACGGTCAAGTTCTAGCAATTCCTTGGTCCTGGCATGATTTGGTGAAATACACTCCTTCATTAAATTTATATTCGTATAATAAGATAACTGTGCAAAAGTATGTTTCAATGTTTCTATGATTTGTCAAACATGATGCCCTATGTTGTTACACAATTTGATAGAAAATAATAACTTTGCGATTAATTTCGGAAACATAAGCGAACCAAATGATGATAGTGAAAATGCTGGAAACTTTTAAAGGAAAGGATTATAGTTAAGGAACGAAATATGTCGACAGATTCCATTGTAATAATACATATTAGGACGGTGTTTTCTTCTTTATTCTTTTCTTCTAATAAATTTGCAATTTTCTTTATCAAAATACTTTTCCTTTGCGTACTTGTTCAGTTCAGGCTTCATAATTCTCTAATTTCCTTTTTTTTTAGAGTTACATTTTCTCCATAATGACCTTCTTTCATTAAGCCTAGACTTTTCGATTTTCCTGAGAAGCTTTTGTTAGGTTCCTTAGGAAAAATAAGAGATTGAACATTAGATTATGTAGCATCTATCTAGAGATGCTTGAGACGAGTTAATTTTTTGTCGTTTCCAGCTTTTATTTGTAGGTTCTCCCCATTTTTACCCATATTTTTTAAATTTTTAACATAGCAAAATTACAACCGTTTGTTATACTTTTCGTTCGCAATATTTTTCGCATGTGTTATTAGCCAAATGAATTTTTTTGCCTATATATAGCGCCCATTCATGTCACAAATGAATTAAAAGTTTCCTATGGGGTTCGATTCAAATACACTTGTTTTTGTTATATGTTGATTCGGAACATTTTAAAATCAAATAAAAACGTGTACTGTAATTTTCACCAGTAATGTGTACATACACTACTATTCTGCGTTAAAAGGATTAGTAGTTTCCACGTTTGCATTATCTGTTAAATTGTCAATCTAGGAATTCAATTGCGTGTTTAATTGAACTTGTGTGGTCTGATATTCTTTTACATACGTCATATATGTTAACATTTACCAGTTCTAGTATTTTTAATATGTACTCTCGTTTAGGTGAAGAAAGTTACTGTCTCTATCCATCTATATTATACTAATTGTTGTAAACTGCACAACCTAACATTTTCCAGAGACAACGTAACTTACTTCTTCTTCATAACCTAAACACATAACATGAGATAGCGTGTTATACTATATCTTACGCTAGGATACTAGAAAAAGTATTAACAATCTTGGCTTAACAACGCTATGGTATTAAACCATGCTACACCTTTCACAGTGGTTTAACATAAACAAACTTTTTTTTGTGTAAATCATCTGTACAAAAATCGCCAAGGCAAGACAAGTAAAACAGCTAATGAAGCAACAATAACCTTATTTTATAAAGGTTCTATAGGCTGACAGAAAGACTGTCCACACTATAGTACCTACGCCATAAGTTAAGTAGGAAATGCCAGTTACAGATTCTGTTAAGATAAGTATTAGGTGCAAGAAAACGGCAGATAAAGCAGATACAGCCCTCAAGGAATATAGGTCTAATCAGCGAAGCAGAATAAAGACCGTCTCTGGGATAAAGGCGACCAGTTGAGTCTTCAAATATTGCGGTGAAGATAGGCCCATGTGGCCACTCTAATCCTGGTTTATAGTTGTACCGATGATCGGAAGTTCCCTCAATTCTTAAACGGTTCTCTCAAAAAATAGACTAAATGGCATACTTACCGGATTATGATTGGAATTACAACAATTGCATAATCTTGTCTACTAGTGCTTATTTCAGATTTAAGGCCTCTTTCAGATGAGCCGATGAGTTGATTCCACTAGTTAATCGGAGGGTTGTCAAGGAGCATACTGACATGAACCCTTTACACGGAGTCAACTAGTCCGCTCCGGCGGATTCAATAGGTCTTCAACGACAATCGACTAGTTGAGAATAAACCAGGCAACTTAGTTGAATCAGCCAAACCGCCTCGTCTGGAACAGACCTTAGTTGAATCAACTAAACCATCTCGTCTGAAGGAGGCCTAAGACTTACAGATCTTAATGGACTCTCTCAGAGCTTTTGAAAAAAGAAATAGTAAGACGCATGTATGTACGTGACAATTCTATAATCAGGAGTAGACACGGTAATAAAGCGTGAAGATATAGGTAGTTAAATTAATACAGCTACAAAGGATAGAATGGTATGGACATGTAAATAAGAAGAAAGGAGAAATTGCAGTTCAGAAGACATTGAAGTGACCATTAGTGAACAGGCCGAGACGAAGACCTAAAGTAATATGAGAGGAACAAGTAATTAACGATAAATGACGCTGAAGGATAAAAGAGTGGTGGAGGGAGATATAGAATAGGGAGGAATGGAGAAATACATCACAGGAAAGCAAGAAACGACAAACACTAGCGGAAAAAGAGGTAAAATAATCATCATCTGCTTTGAAGATCGAAAAAAAATCCGTGGATATGGCTTTAGTTCCAGTAGGAATGTACAGTATATCTAATTTAGGCATTGACCAGGCAAAAAAAGGAAGAGGTTTCAAAATTTCATTCCAAAATATATCATTTGTCTGTCACATTGCCATGGTTTTCCCTTACTCTTACTTAGCGAATACTGGGAGATAATTAGAGTTGTTCCATGGGCGCAAACATAATAACAACTGATAGTTGACCGATTTTTTTATTGTTAATAATCATAGAAGAATTATTTAATTTATTAGAGTAGGAACATTTTAGCTGTAATGAAATCCATATAGTAGTTAGAATAGGTGGCTCAGGTAATATCTTTAGGTGCACCACCCGGTGACGATGAATTGTAATTCAGTATTTAACTTCTCGAAATTAAAGTGTAATATTGTCAGCAGCACAATATAATTTTGCTGATTAAAAACTATAATATTATACCCTTTAAGAATATTTTGTACGTGCATTCTATAAGCATATAAATGTATTACATTACATTTGGTCACTCACTTACTATATTTTCCAAAATTTTGATAGTTATGGTAAAAACTTCTCCAACATTATATATTTACATACAGATATTACATGAATTAAATCTCTTCATAATATTAAAATAAGCAGTGATGTTTCACAAATATATCAAATATCTCTCATTCCAGATAAATTACGTAAGTCGATATATTAACATACAAAAAAAATAATAGGTAGATAAAACCAAATATAATTACCATTTCAAAAGAATTTGAAAATGAAATATCACACCCTTCATTTTAATTTAATTATTCATGTCTTCAAAGAGGTTACTTTTCACTTGGTTTTCTCAGTATCTTTAGTAGAATAGCTTCAAAAAATACCGTGAACAATGAGTTTGCTATAGGACATCGCCGTTTGCATGCGCTCATTAAAAAAATGATGGCCAAAAAAATGGGGGCTGGTAACTTAAAACTTCATTAAGCAGAGATTTGATGATTATGAAATTCGATTTAAAATTAATTGACAAATTAAAATTTAATAGACTATTAAGTTTGATTATGAAATCCGCTCTACATATCCCATTTCAGGAGATAAGGTTATTGACAACAAAATAAATAGCATTGTAGAAAATTAAATGGTGAAAATTAAAACGCTTTGCAATCTCAGAGAAAGGGAACGAAACAAATGTCTGAAAGGAAATTATTAAGAAATAAATGTGCAAAAATATCCTAGAGTTACCCTTCAGCATCCACTTTCTTATTCTGATCATTTATCGAGATTAATTAATTTACAAAATTAACTTCCAATCCTAACCAATCTAAAAAAGGAGAATGATTTTTAAAAAATGTGGCTGAAGGGCGTAGAATGTGCTGTTGCTCGATATGTTATTTTGAAGGAAAGAAGGTGGTAATACAGCCATACCTTCATATCTTTTTTTCTCTATTTTTTTGTATGTATGGTGATATCTACCGTGTATGCGTGCGCATAATATTACATTTTGATATGTATTTACACATGTTCTCCTGTTACTGGATCAACTGTTAGGTAATAAACTCTATATTATTATTAGTAATATAGTAGATTGTACTGATAGAGTAAGTATGTATGTGTAAAATAAGGATGACAATACATTACGACCCAAAATATCCATTGCGTTTCCTATTCCTGCTGTATTATAACGGGCCATTCAATTCTATTCCTTCTAAAAGTGTAGAATGTTGACATTTTTCTCCTCCATTTTGTATTGGCCTTCTAGGAATTGTACCCTTGAGCTGCATAGAAGTGCACAATTTGAAAAAAAATGTGCATACGTACTTCACCCCTTTCCCCAAGGTATTCTATTAATTAATATTCTGCTTCTTCCGCTATTCCAGCGCTCTGCTCAGAAGTCCATATATTTGCAGTAGCCTGATAAGATTTTTGCTAATATGTGGATATTATTTTTACCACGGCTAGTGGACGCTATCTTTCGGTTATAGGTTCTCAAAAGAACATGGCTTAGCCCGTAAAAAAATTCCAATATTTGAATTTTCAGGTTAAAATTTGAAATATCCGAAAACTAACATGATGGATTTCACGTTTACCGTTTAATCACAAGATAAATAATATACAAATTGTTGGATAATAATTATTGATTGTCAGTTATATAAAACATTTGTAATTATTCAATATGCTGTGAATCTTATTCGTATTTATTCATTGTATTTCCGCACAATAAACTGGAAACGGCGGTTTCGAACACGGAACAAATTTGTCGAACACTAATGCCTATAACATCTTAATTTCGACAGTAAAATGCACAGTTTTAAATATTTATAAATATGGTTTAAGGATATTCATCGGCAAAAAAGGCTTTAAATGCATAATAAACATGCATATGGCTTTGTTAAATGGGTTGCCTACCTAAAACGTCCCCTCCATTCGCATTTATTTATTGCAGGGAAAGGTAAAAATTTAATCAAAGCTATCAAATACTTCAAGAGATTATAGAAATGTTGTTCTAATAAATATGGAAAGTTGCCTAAGAAACATCTTCTGCTAAATAACGCATATTATATACTTAACATAATAGTCCTTTTTATTTTAATTATACCGTATAGTATTTTTTAGTCTTTAAATTTATTACAAACTGCAAACTAGCGCGAAAAAGTACAAAATTCTTAACACAAATATTTTCAGTAAATTCTCAAAAATAAAAGGAGAAATCATGACCATTTTGACATTTATATAATATTATGAGTAAATGCTGTAAAAGAAATCTTTGGGAAATTCAATAAAAATGCCGGCATATGCCGAGATTACAGGAGCTTTCGTTTCCTAGCGCGGACGACAAGATTTGTGCTAATAGGTATATCGCGCGCCAACTACACAACGCGTGATCTGAATTGATTATGGTTTCTCGAAACCTTTCACTGAAAAAAAGGAAGAGATGAAGGCAAAAAGAACGAAGAAAATAATAGCATCTCTACCCATCGTAATCAATAACTATCGTTAAAATTGTTTCCATCTTTATACGACGCCACCTTTATAGAAAAGGCGTAAAGCGAAGAGAGAAAAATCGCCATCGGGGAAGTGACGACAATCACAAATCGTGACGTCATTACAGGTGATCAATCTCCGGCTGAAACCAATCCCCAATCATTTATTGACTTTGGCACTTGCGTACGGCTTGTTACAAGGTGTAGTTACTTACGTGTCTCGTTCCTCTGTTAGGAGATTTACAGGTTATTCTAAACTTTGAAAGACTGTTTTTATGCAGTTGGCCCCGTAAACTTGAACTTTCGTGTAGTACCGTTTGGTAAGGCGCGGGGTTTAGAATGAGTTGCAACTATTTAGCTTTTCACAAATAAAGTGTAAACTTGAACCACAAATCATATATTTTACGGACGCCTACATATTTTTTGCAGTCTCATGGTGCATACGATAGGTATAAATATATCAAGCATACATTTTATTTATTCCACAAATCAAAAACATGGGTCAAAGTCTAGTACGCTGCGTAATGTACAAAATTAATTTATCTCTGATCACAGAATTGTGCTCACATTAGAGGATGGGATACCAATGCTACCACACAGGAAGAATCCCTATATCAGGCAAATATATGTAAGACTAATCTAACTATCAAATCCTGCATGTAAAAACCAGCTGAGTTATACATAATCTCGACTTGATGAGACTTGAAGCCCAAATCTGTAACTCATCTTTCACCCCAAGTCAACCTTCAAACAGATAAGTACCCGGCTTTGGTTAAATAGTCATAAATCAAAACTAACTAACATAAGGCAAATTAACAGAGCTGCACCAGGAAAAAAAAAGAACTCAGCTCCTACTGTAAAGACTTCAGAATAGCGAGAAGAACAACGATAACAGTTCGGTCGCGACATTAATTTCACGCCTGTTGCTGTAAGACACCACACAAAGTATATGTTAAGTGAAAAATCAATAGTTGCATTAAACACTTCTTTAAGAACTGCCTCTCAAAAAAATCAATTATCAAAGAACGTAGAAGGCTTGCAAGGTAAACTATAACAATGGCTGGAACGGGTCATATACTTTCTACCCCTTTGAAAACGTCCAAGAATTTTTCTAGGCCTACTTCAAAGAGGACAAGACGAAATTTTGCCAAAAGTTTCATACAAGTCGGAGCAGTTTGGAGCTAAGATATCAACAGAAGAAAAGGTATTGATGCCAAACGCAGGAAAGGATACCATATATCCCGAATTTCAGTACTTAACTTCATATTTGCTTTTTGTAATGTACTTAGGTAAACAAACTTGGAAGGGTTATCAAAATTCTTATTCGTCCAGCATAAATGAGGACGGTATTATGTAAAAAATATTCTATGCAGGTAAATATATACTTACTAACTTTTATCTGTAAGATTTTTAAGAAATGTTAGAATGAACGATTGATTAATTTGATTGGGAGTCCATGATTGGTCATATGGATTGATTGCAAATTAGAAGTTCTTTCGGATCTTTGCAATATATTATTTATCAACTATATATTTCGGTCCCACCTAGACCATCTTGAGGTAATAAATATCATCATATATCGATTGATTAATTGGTTAGTCGTTTAATAAAAGATACGTAAATAACGAGAGATAACTTTAATGCGGTTGCAATGTCGGTTTTCAAAATGAATAATCACTACCTACTTAATTGTAATTTTAACAATTTTCTTAAAAAAAAAGGAAGCATCAACTGCCCCGCTTCATCCCGACGTTTAATGATCGATTAATTAACAAAATAATAGGAAAAAAGAAAATAAAAATGCTATCATTTACAATGGCTTCTCTTTAATGTTCAAGCTATTTCACTATTATGATTAATTTGAGGTGTTTCATATAATTTTAATTATATGATCTAACATCCTAGCTTTACCAATTTGTGGCATGTTTGTAGCACACCATTTTTAACTATAGGTTAAAAATTTGTAATGATGAAGATTTATAAAAGCGAAACTAATTGCACAAAAAGATACTCAAGATGAAGGATCTGATAAAAATTAAATACTACAATTATTCCTCTTATTTGAAATTACTAATTTTACATTGCATAATTTCACAGATTTATGAAAATTTCCATTGCCGCAAAGATTTTTACCTAACCCGAATATGGAATTTTACAGGTGCACAGCAAATGCTAATTGCTTAATTGATTAATTCTTGTCCATTTTAATTAGTTTCTGGATAATGAAGAACAGCTTTTTTTTAGCTTTGTCCCATAAATCAGTAAGAACTACTGTATTTATCGATTTATTGTATAAATTATCAAGAGATATTATTTCGTATTATGGTAAGTAACACACGAAATACAAATAAACTTCTGTCCTACAACAGTTTTTAATCTTCACACTATGTAGATTTCATTAGCCAGGCCTACATCATCAGGTGTACAAGTATATTGTTAAAATACCAAATATCTATGCACAATAAGTATATCCTAGGTTACAAAATTCAGGACTATTGTCTTCAATAAATTCTAAATATTCATAATTAAGAGACATTACATCATCTACAATTACATCATCTACAACAATTAAGGAAGTTATTATTATATTTTTAAATATAAATAGCTTCCTACATATTACGACTTTTACAATTTGAAGACTTTATTACATCTAAATCAATCATTGAAAAAGTGTGTCCTATATTAACAAAATGATATTCTAAAGCCGTTTTATCACCATTATGATCCTTAACATGATATAAATTTTCATTAAATCTAACATCCGTATTGCTCTTTGTGCGACCTATGTATACTTTATCGCAAACACTGCATTTGATCTTATAAATCCCAAAACATTTTTTAAAATCAATAATTTCAATATTACATTTTAATTTGTTTGTTAAAGTATCAGAATTTTGAAAAATCGGACAAGATTGTATTTTTTACACAGGTTTAATATCTGGTTAACCCATAATTTATTAAAGTTAAATCTGTAAAACTTTTTTACTACTAGTTTCTCTGGAATAAGTGTAGTTATATTTCTTAATCACCTCTTATTTTCTAACTTCTTTTTAATTTTATCTACCACACTTTTCTTTCAACCATTAATTTCTGCTAGATGGTATGTATTTTTTTAATTTATTATTGTTATCTTCGGCAAGCGGTATGTATAATAATCTGGGGATTAAGAAAAGGAATGTTGTGTATTTTTATTTATAGCTTGTATGTGATGAGTTGTGGGTATATTTTTTGTGTGTGTGGCTTCTCTATATATATCAAAGTGGAATGTATTATCTTTGATGATAATTAATAAATCAAGGAATGGTTCTGTCCTGTTCTGTGTCCATTCTCAGTTTCAAACGTAAATTTTATTGATGGGTACTTCTACTACTACGGTATTAATATTCATATTTTCATAAATTTGTTTGTAAAAACGTGCGTGGCTGCAGTTGATATTGAGGGCAGCATATTTTATTTTCAATGGCTATAAGAATTTTATTTGTGTTCTTTCTTAGATTGCAAAAACTATCAAGTTATTATTAAGAAACGTTTAATTAATTAAAATACATGAACTTGCTCCTGCTTTGGATTCAATTTGAATTAGCCGAATGGAGAAAAGTTCACATTGAGCTTGTTATGTTGTACACTGAAAATCTGATTTACTTACGACAGCAAGATACTATTTTTTCAAATAAATTTTGATTAAATAAACAAATTATTTGGTTTAGGTAACTAAATACTTGTTTGCGCATATTCAATTCTAGAATTTTAGTAAGCTCAAATAAATTTTGGCACTGTCAATCAAATTGGTTTCTCAGTGTCTTTGTCTTAACCTCTCTTTTTAATTTTAGTTTTTGATTTCTTTGCCCTCTTTATATATTTTTTTATTACTGGTTAACAAGGCAAATAGTTTTTTTATTATTTTATGTAATTAATTACTTACGTTGTAATAATCTACAAAGTATCAAATATCTATTTTTGGTATAACTTAGCATTGTATTAGTATACCCCATCCAACACTACAGTAAAACATTCACTCTCCTGGTGTAAGCTATGTTTCAAGAATATTATTATATTATGGTAAGTATATTACTACGTAATATTTACCTCTAATATACTAACAATGGAAAATTACATCCTAAATTTTACTTCAAATAATGTAATTCCACACATTGATGCTAGTGTAAGAATATATCGTAATATTTCATTCTAAAATATACCATTACAGATTTGCGCACAATGAGAACCATAATAGAATTGCCATATATTTTGAGCGGATTTTTTTCTTAGTGTAGGTATAAGACATCTAATTAAAGGATAGCAGAGGATGCCTTTTATAGGAAATGCAAATAAAGATGTAAGAACAACGGAAAAACATTGTTTATGTATTAAATAAAGAGCTTGTGTGGTCCAATGGTTGAGGAAATTAAAAAAATGAACAACAATTGTTGACTTAATGTTCTAATACTGAATATTATTTTAACATGTCAAACACAATCAATACCACTTCAGCATTATTTGTGTTTAGCTCTCAGACTGGAATTTATAAAATTTAGAGAAAAATATAAGAAAAATAGTTTAAGAAAAACACACCGTGTAAGTATGTGGTTATAATGTAACGAATGTGCACTTGACGAGAATGGAGTTCTTTCGCAGAAAGCGTATTGCGATGTTTACTTTGCTTTATTTTCTCGACAGAGACAACGCTCGAACCCTCCAGTTCATATCATCTAGATCGTTAGAATGTGTATGACAGCATATTGCTCTCAACTCTAGAAATATATCCGGATAATCGCTAAAAAGTAAACTGCATTACTCCTTTATTTACCACTTTGTGAATCTTTATCTGAATTGCACCGAAGAGAAATGCTATGATTTAAAGAGCATAATATATTTTATTACGTTGTAAATGTTTTTCAATGCAAATTCTATATGATAAATGTAATACCCTTAATAAATCTCTCACTTCAAAAACTTAGTAGATTCTGCGCGATAATATACCTCAGCTAACTGTGTTGGTTATTAAGAATAGATAAATTTATCTTTAACGAAACATTGCATTTGTGAAAGCATCTAACATACAGTTTTGAGCGCAGAGGGAATATAAAGGTATGTACATGGGGTAGTCACTTATATCTGGTCAAAAGTTCCAGCCGTGTCAGACAAGGAAAGCAAATCGTAGTCCGGCGCAAACCTCAATAGATGGCAGCCAAACACTATGTTTAGTAATATTTGTGTAATAACTATATGTGTATTGGTATTATTTGTGGTTGGCTTACCTTATACTGAGGGGGATCGTTGGATAGTTCGTTCGTGGCTATGGCGGCTGTGGCCCGTGGTTCGTGTCGTTAGTCAATTGATGGCCAGTTGTTTTTAATCTATTTTGTTTTAGACGTGCCTTCCAGTTTCCGTAGTTATTACTTTATTTTACATTCGTTTATTAGTAATAGTGTTAGTTTTGAGTGTTTTACTGTTATTTCTTTATTTACTTTTACCTGCAGTGTTTTTTTTTTTTTTTTCTTATTACATCAAACATATGTCAACATACTTCTTATCACAGCAACTTTTAAATATATGTAGGTATTAACAGAAACTTAATGGAAGTTTTATTTTTTGCACGTTTATTTAATATTTACTTATTCTCACTGATCAAATCAACACAGACACAATATAATACCTCTGTGGGTAATTACACAGGTCATTAGCATCAAAGTAAATAAAATATACAAAAATATAAATAGAATCATACAACTTACGTAATAATATTCACATGGAAATAAGCTATAATCTTATAGAACATTATGTATCTATGTGAATATTATTATTTAAGTTGTATGCATATACCTTAGTTTTCTTGATATATCTATAAAATAAAACCCATTTAAATAGTACCGCTTTTGTAAATAGTACGCGCAAAGCTCATTAGATGGCGCGAATGCACGCGAACGTTTCAATATACATAAGATTCCGCTCTACACTAACTTCTCTATGGGTATGTACCTGTTTTAGTGTCGATGCCGTTAGGTCATTAAGTATTGCTGAAGTGGAATTTTATGATAAATGTATTTGCTACACAGGAAGCTAATAATTGACTCACTGAATGGAATAGCAGAACAGAAAAATATTAGTTGTATGTACCTATACGTAGATGGATGCTGGTGTTCTATATATGTATCTGTGCGTATATGTATGTGCATTCATTTAGAAGCACATCTGTACATCCGCGAAACGTATATCAAGTGAATAATATACCTGCAGATAATTATATTTTACTCCGGGTAGCGTTGTGTGTGTTGCTGCATTAATTACATGGCAGGTTTCAAAATTACTGTTTCAATTATGTGAGTTATTGCATGTTGCATTATACGTTATTGTAGAGTAAATAAAATACCGTTTATATTTTAGATCATGTTTTTATAGATAACCTCTGAAACGGTGACAAAATCTAAAATACCTTTCTTTTATATTTGTCGTCAAAAGGTAAACCTGATTTGTATTATTGGTACCGTTCTAAGTTTATTTCAGAAACATCATTCTCGCTGTCGTCTCAAATCAACTGGATACAAATCTTCCGTGAGTGCTTAAACGTTATTCCGCATGTTGTTCTAAATGGATGCTTTAAGCTTTATCTAACACCCATCACACTTACAGTCGAGACTTGGAAAATAAGATAAAATACACTCCTAGTTTCTTTTATCTCCAGTGCTTTTACTCACTCTCGGTTGCTTTCCAACGGACTATGCTCTTGGAAAGGTAGTATCTCAGATATTTTATGAACAACAAAATTATTCCACCGGACTTAATTCTCTAATTGTAGAAGAAATATTACTACTGAAAGTAATTTAAATAATTAAATATTCACATAAATAAGATTATAATAATCATATGAAATATTAATGTTTTATAATTTTTTTCGATAGATCGACTACAATTTCTGTAACAATATTAATTTAACAATATTTGTAAGAATAATAATTTATTGTAATTATGTTGTCGTATGAAGAGGAAACTATCAATAGATTGTTTTCTCAATATGTTGGTAATAAATAAAAATAAAATAGTAGGTACATACAAAAGCCATTGCTAATGATATATATAATATTTCAGATACTTAATTCAAATCATCCATGGATATTAGAAGCTGCAAGCCAAGTACATTGTTTACCCAATTCTCCTTTATATGTAGAACGCTATCATAATGATCAAGCTTAATGTTTTCCTGCTAACACGTTACTAATAAATAGTGTTAGCAGGAAAACGTCAATCCTCCATGATTTTCACAGTGTGATTTACAATATAAGATTATTTAAATTGCTATAATAATCAACTTAGAGATATTTCTTTTAACTTTTCTACTTTTAATGGATATACAAATAATCGTGTTTCTCATACCAAGAATCAATTAAATTCATTACCACGAGCATGTGTCTCAGCTTAAATTTAGAGAGTTTACAAATAGAAAATTACATGAGATGATGTTAGGGCTATTTCCATCATTTGTAGGATTGTAAGTGTACGAAAGTTTCGGCAGCGCGATCTACTGGCTTCTTCAGTGTACTGCCATACCATACATTAGAAGTTGTCGGAAAAATTAGGAGAATAGGTAACCGATACAGTAGGACAGCGATAAAAATCCACCAATACCACAAACTCGTACTCCCGGAACAATCGTCCCAAGTTAGTAAAATTTCGTACAGCGCGGAATAATTCTATGTGTCTGTTCCAGATTATAATACAATAGCTAAAGCGAAGTCAAGGTACAAAAAATACAACAACCGAAAGATATATACTTAAACACTGTTTCAAAAGAACATTAAACAACAAATCCCAGCAAGGTACACTGAGGGCTGTTACCGCCGTTAACTGCAAACTAAAATTACCAAAAAACCTAGAGTGCCAACCTAAACGGGACCGAAATGAAAAGCGTCCTGTGGGTTAATTCAGGAGATCACCGTGTGTTGTCGACTCGAAATGATAATTCTTCGCTCATGCTGCGGTAAGCGGGACTAATTCCAGGTGACGGTGTATCTGCTGTAGCAAGAGCAGTATTAAAGGTAATAAAGGTAATAAAACTGACATATAAATATAACAAAGTTCGATTTATTGTAAAGGTAAAATAATTTGGGTTGACACTGCATAGTAAAGAATTTTAACAATATGCAGACCCTGTATGATGGCGCCTAGTGGTTACTATCAGCGGGTGGTACAAACAACGGATGACAGAAACAACGTAAATAAACAAAATGGAAACACGGTAATCAGATGAATGCGAACGAAGCGAAAAATCAAAAATTCAGTGAACACTAGAATGAAAGAAACAATGGCATCACTTACCTTGTCGATGTTGTAGTACAATTCAGCTCTTCTAAATCTTCACAAGGAATGATGAAGTAAATTCACAAATTTCGAACACAAAACTAATATCCTATCAAATGGGGTAATATATTTACCTCAAAAATTCATACAACACGCCAGATTCTGTAACCAGGTTATCTGAAAAGTGGTGAGGATGGAAGGTCCCTTCTGTGCCGGAAATCAAATATCCAACGCTGATTGGCTAAGTCAAACATACGGAACTAATTTCCTACGCACGTACTGCTATGGTTAGACAACCTGCGTTACCGTTAAGTTATATAGTTTTGTTGTTATGATTACTCTGTTCGATTGATTTCAATGTTCCGAGAATTTTCACAATAATTTTATTTTGTTTAAATTTAGTTAAAGAGTTTATTGTATGATTTAATTAATTAAGTGATAAGTTTTTTTAATTAATTCCTTTCATTAATTTGTCTATCGTTTGCTTATGTAGATTTAATGCGGATTTCTTATTGATGTTGCGTATTGTTTATACGACTGCTTTGTACGATTTGAGTGAGGGATTTTTTTGTAAGAAAACGATTATAGAGTTTTGTAAGGAGTTCTTGTTCGACTATTAACCTGAGTAGACGTATTTTCAATCTTTGTTGCATTTTTTTATCTATTTTGTTAGTAAATTTAACATTCTTATTTTCTTTTATATTAGCCAATCAAGGAATTCTTATGTGATAATTGTTAATATTATTGAAGTGTGCACTTTATAGATATAAGATCAATTTTATTTTTTTGTTTAGGAACGATAATTTTTAGTTTTTATTCTCTCATATATTTTAAAGAGTTAATTTCGGTTCCAATTTTGCTGTTTATTTTTATTATTCAATCACCTCGATTGGTGAGTAGAAACTTTGTTTGCCATATAGTTTTTTCTTTTGTAAATTTCTAGTAATTGCCGCACGCTTAGTATATTTTAATTTGAAACCACGTGGATTGTAATTGTAAGATTTTTGATATCTTCCTGAACAAACAAAACTTTTGCTTTGCATAGGAAATAGCATTGTGCTAGTTTTTAATTTAGTCAAGTGCAGTTTATTTTTGGCGATAAGTTGTATTTAACCCATTTTGAAAAATGATTTGTTAATTAGGCATCTTTGGGTTTAAAAATTCTGTTCTTTTATTTTATTTTAAACCTTTTCAATTTTTCGGGTAATTAAGGAGTCAGTTTTCTTTCACTCACAATTTACTTTTCGTGTTAGATTTCAAGTTTTGTAATTCGCGGGGGTAACTCTGAGATTAATGTTCCTTTGTTCAATTAAACATTTTTAACCGTTGAGCTAGCTAATTTTTATTTCTTCTTCATTTAAAATGCATTTTGCATTTTCATTTATTCCGGTGTGTAAATGTGCTACAACTATGAAAATTGTCTGAATGCTAACTCAAGAAGTAATAATCTGTCGTCAGCATCACACGGTCCGAAATAGAGATTACAGACGGAAATTTAGTGATTACTTAATCTTGACGTTCATCAGAAATCACTGTTCCATGTTATGTTTAGGTATGAATAAATATAGTTTTAGTGTAGTTATTTTGGTCAGACTACTACTGAAGATGATAGCGTTGCGTTTGGAAAGTTAGTCCAGTACAGTAAAGTTTTTGATAAGGTATTTTAACAACAAAGCCACTATCGCTCTGGACAGGTGTAGGAGACTGTGTGGACAAACTAGGGCTTAGCTCGAAGATGACTCTGTGATTATTGCTCAAGGGTACTTAGACCTCTGGTAAAGTATGGAGGAATAGTATGGTAAGCCAAGTATGCAAGTGGGAGCAGCAAATCACTAATTGCAAAGTGGCATGCAAAAGTTGACGTGTCCGTGCTCCACGCCTGCGATCAGATATACATGTTTACACACTAGAAACTGCTAAGTCTACATCATATAGATTAAGCACAGTCAAGCATCCGTAAGTAAATTGCAAGGGGTTGACCATCAAAAACTATTAGATGAACTTAAGGAGGCACCTCTTATGGGAATGCCATTTTATAGCATGATTCAGAAAGTCAACTTAGGTAAAAATATCAGGTTATAATACCAGATAAGAAGGAAGAACGCGTATAACAGACACAAAGATATTCCAGACTGTCAGAGAAATAGAAAGATGGGTTGAAGTAGGTAATAGCGTTCGCTATTTTGGCCAGTCAGTCAGCTTTAAAGCGATTAGTTCTCTCCTACCGTAGGTATTTGTAGGTTTCAAAATTTAACGTATAGGGGTGAGCGCGGAGGCAAATATGATACCAGATGAATTGGTCACACAAGGGTCAACACAACCAAATTACAAATAACGAAGTCCATTGGAGAATTGATAAATATATGGCCTCAGAATTGTGAAAAAAGTCACCAAAGTAAGACCAGCCAAAATAACGCGTAAAGGCGACAAACATTTGAACTCACTAACATCGTACCCAAACAAGGCAATAAGGAACGCTGTTAAAATAATAGCAATACAACATTAGAGTGCATATTCCAGGAATAGATTACTAAGGTGAAGATACTTACACACCACCAAAAATCACCGATTACTGCTAGTTCCAGGAATTGTTAGTGGGCTCCCATTGAGCATTCGAGACTCGACTAGTGTCTTGGCTTTTAAAAATACATTGAGGGGATATTTAATTAAACAGCATCATTACAGTTTATCTAAATATGCATTAAATTGGCAGACTGATTTGTAAGTATTATATTGTTAATTAATATTATTAGTTTGAAATTATATGTCTGTACCCCATGTGCTTATTATATAACACCAATGATACATCGCCTTACTTATGATACAGTCCAGAATTCTAATAAATTTTAGTAGTAATTAGATACTTGATTGTTTAGTTTTAGATCGAATGCATAGTAATAAGTGTGCTGGTGTTCACATAGCGGGAAAAGAGGTAATGACGAAAATGCTGATCAACACAATAAAATTCATATTTTATCACGGACAGCTAGCCGGTATAAGCGCATTCCTACTTTCGCCGTTGAAGATAATGATCAGCCGTAATCACTTTTCAAATTAATAACTGCATTTATAAAATTCAACTCGACAATCGTAGATATAACCTTCCATTTCAAAATGCAACAGCCGTTTAATTCCGACCGAAGCGATAAGAGTGTAAAAGACTCTTAAGCATTTGATCGTATTACCTACGTTCATATGACCCCGGATGGAAGTGTTTCTTCATCAATAAGCGCGCAGACGTAGCACGGTTGATTCATTTCCTATGATCATATCAAATCAAGATATCAGAGATGGCTAGATATCTGTAAGATCGGGATAATCTTTCCATTCCAAAGCGAAACTAACATCGGGAGCTCCGAAAGAAAATTCGGAAGGTAAATTAACACTACGCAGAACACTGACGTAAGTGTCGGGCATAAGGCGACAAAGGAATATTGCTGGAACGTTTCGAAACGCCTCAATAATATTAAAGAATATTCTTAAAAGTATTGGAATACATACTTATTTAGAAATATTTTTGTATATATTAGTATTACGTTTAGTAATTACTAAAATATAATCAACTATGTACACTTTATCAGGTTAGAATGTGCTTTCATTCAAATATGACAAGTACACCCGCACATCGCACGTACCTCGTCTTTTTCATGCTACTGCATTACTTACCGTATATGCCTGTAGAATTACTTAGGAATGACGATATCATCTTAATATTAGATAGATGGTGAATTACTCATTATTGTATCAACACGCAACACTACAATTGTATTATTTGAAATAAAGTGTAAAAACTAGTATATTCATTGATGATTATTTACATTTAATGCAACACTAATAACATATCACAAACTAAGGTCAATCAAGACAAAAAATGAAAGACCATTGAACATCACTAGGCCCCTTGACATCAACGCTGCAAATTTGGTAAACTGGTTCAGGCGCGGTATTGAAATATCAACCAGTTTTACATTATGACGTAAAACACATAATGTTATATAATCTTTGTTAGATTAATCTAATTATTTTAACTTATATAAACAGAAAATTGTAAACGTTAGGTAAGATTGGAAAATCATATAATATATTAAATATTAATGTGATTGTGTGTAATTTAATATTACTGGTACACATATTATATTTAGATAAAATCTACTTTTTTTGCATCTTACGTACGGATTAAATGACTTAATTATTAACAGTATTTTGTTTAGATGTGGGGAACATGCGTTAAAGCACCATCAGACGAGGCAAAAGGCGCACTCGCCGGTGTGTGGGACTTTCACCCACTAAAACTCCCTTTCGGACATAAGCCACCCCGGTACGTTTTCACATTTCTTCGGGTGGTGTCCCGTATTAACGTTCTAGCTTTTACTTTTCTTAGTTTGTAAAACTACTTCTGCATACGAAGAGATATCTGCTATGCTCTTAGGCTCTCTACCATTTTTCTGGATGATATTGTCAGCGTGACGTCTCCAGTTTCTTCTCAGGGCATTCTTTCTGCGCTTCCACCGCGAGCACTCGAAGAAGGTGTGGTTGCGTCGTCCTTATCGGAGTCTGATGAACGGCATTGGACGCTATTCACTTTCCCCATTTTAAAAAGTAATCGTGAAAGTGCCCGGACAGGAACTGGTTGAGATAATACCTGTCTCACGTGCTCTTTGTTTATCCAAATTGACAGATTTTTAATCAACTGGCGGTCCATCTCCTGTCTTTTCGGCTTCCCATCTCTCCTGCATTAGCCCAAGATTAAGCAGGACCACCACCTTATTCCCGGTTTGCCGCGACTTCCATTTCTCTTCCGTTCTTTGGCTAGTAAATACATAGGCACTACGCCTGCAACCCACCATAATGGTGCCTCAGAGACGGTTCTGTAGGAGCTAGCAATACCAATGCTCCTCTTTCTGGACACTGCTATCTTCTTGCGGTACTGTCTTTCTGTCGAGGGCGTCGCCAGATCTCACATTCAGATAGAAGGATGGACTCCGTACCGACATTAGGATCGTCGCTTGCTTGCAGAGGTTCACCACGTTGGCCATAAGACGACTAAGGGACGCACCATCTGAGCCACTTTATTGGCGACAAAACAGATGTGGTCCAAACGTCATTCGCTATTTAAGTAGACACCCAGGTATTTAATTTCTTGGACGTAATTACCTCCTCTGTTTTGACCCTCATGGAGATCTCCAGGAGTATTCTTCCTTTCTGTAAGGAAGGCAATCTCCGTCTTCTGCGTCGCCAGTTGCAGGCGATGGTTTTCATCCAGGCGATGATCTCCTTATCGTGGGTTTAGGATCTCTGTGCATCTTCGGGTCTCTTGCGATACTAGCCCGCAATATCATCGTATTTCTAACAGTATTAATTGAGGCCTTCGATGTAATAATAATCCACGTGCGAAAAGTCTGGTTTTGTGAAAAGCCTACGGTTTTGAAACTTGTTTGGTGCCAAAACGAGCCACGGAACTTTGAAGTAAAGGTATTTCGTAACTGTACCTCCATTGTTATTAGACAAACATATACGGGCATATCCACGAGTCATTTCGCATTTTAAAAGTCAATTTAACAAAAAATGGCATATGGCTCATTATTGCACCAAGCCTCTCAATTTTAGATTAGTCTTTCCTTAGAATAATCTAGAACATCTATAGGTATTATACAAATATTACTGGAATATTTTAAAATGAATATTTTGATAATGATGCAATATATATGTACCTAAATAGATTTAAATACTAGTGTTACAACAGCCATTGCAACACGTGTGTTTTTTTGTTTCGCATTAATTGACGTTAACTTAATATTAAAATGAGTTTTCTTATCCATGCAGAGAATTTAATGTTTTTATGTTCGCAACATAATTCTGTTATGTGTTAATTGTTTTATGCGCCATTATAAAGTTATTTATTTAACTTAAATTCAAAAGTAAATTTTATTTTTTGCTATTAAAAGAAGAGAAAAGTAAGTTTGCGTTTATTTTCATCAATACATTGATTATATTGATGTGTGTTTAATAGTTAAGGCGTTGCTAGGATTTGAGGACCATTCTGCACTGTTTGCACATTGGTGTTTCCTTAAGGTAGAGTAAAGTGTTTTTCTTTGTGCTAAGGAGCAACCTTTTGTATCAACTTTTCCGTTTCATAACAAATAATTGCGTTATTTTATTTTTTTCTTTCGAATATTGTTTGTCTTCGTTATAATCATTCCAGTCACTTCAAAGATTTTGTTTCACATCTTGGAGATCAATTTATAAACAATTTTGTCTGAAATTTAGTTGTTTGACGATTGGATACAGTGCATTCGCATTGTTGCGCATAGGAAATTCACATGATATATGTCTACTGCTCAAGAAACCTCGCGTTCTGCTGTGAAGATTCTGGTGCAGTTATTAATGTGTGAAATGTTAGTTCTTATTGGAGTTTTTGAATTACTAAGTTAGTAAAAAAACCGTATTCGACTTAGTAATGTATTACTAAAGAATGAGATTATCAATTTTATTATGGTAATAGTTTTTACTATTGCCTCCATAGCCGAGCAATAAAATCAAATGTACACTTAATGCCAAATTAGGTTTAAAGCTCTTAAAGTGCTTCATATTGCTTAGATTTATTAATGCCTTATTGTATACAATTGCCGCCGTATAATGTCTGCTGATGTGTATACTTAATAAATACTCTAAGAATCGTAAATTAACTATGGAAAAAAGGAAGTCTAGCTGAACCGTACAATCCAAGGCAGATCAGCACGCCAGATATAAATAAACCTAATTATTTCACACTTGCGGAGACAAAATTGTGAACTGGTGCATGTAAGTAAACATTACTTGTCATATCTGATTCTGTATTTACACGCGTCATGGCTCTTGCAATTTGTTATGCTGTATGCGGAATGAGGAATTTTACAAAATGTTTGACAGATTCATAATTTCATGGGAAATATTTTTGACGTAAATATCTACCATTGCACATGCTTTATTTGACATAAAGACGTAATTAATTGCGTAGTCGTTTAGGATAATTATTTTGAAGTACTTATTATTGGTGAATACATACGCATTCCGTTTTGTTGTATTATATGTATTATAATTAATAACCAATTAACTACTTTTGGGGCTATTTTCGTAGCAGTACAAATCATCATGCCTACAGTAAACAAAAGATTTCTCAACCAAGTGAACAATTTGGTGTCTCTCTCTTCCTAAAAGTGATAGATAATTTAAAGCCAATCTCACTACTTACTCTTTTACAACTTAATAGAGGGAATTGCGTATTACCGAATCTTTCCGCAATCACATATATTCTATTTTAACAAGTGATGAATGTTTTATTGGCGGAAGAACTGGATGCTAATAATTAGTGTAGTTAATTTTCCGGTTAGCATGCTTCCAATAATTTCTATTAATTGGTACGTGCATGAAT
>RXPK01000280.1:1965982-2092695 GCA_004143645.1 Protaetia brevitarsis | reverse complement strand
TGTGGTCCGCGCCCAAGCCAATCCCTAAACTTAGAACTAACACAAATGGTCACTTATTGGGTAATGTTAACACATTGATCCATCTCAATTCGAAATGGACGGTAGTTATCCGAACCGAAGTGATTTAGCGCGTTTGGTCCGTATTTGTATCTAAACTATACCTGACGAATTTATAGTCGACCGTGACTGATAGATTGTTAACAGTGCTGAGAATAATTTATTTTTATTTTGACTTGCGATTTATTTATTTATACTGAACGTAGATCCATTTTGCAAGGGTTGACGTAGATGTTAGTGTAAGCATAAATGGCAATTTACAGACAAACAGTATTAGATATATTTTAACTTTAAACACCTACAAAAAATACAAATTTGAGAATACTTTCAACAGAACTGTGATGCATATGTTAGTAGCAGTGAAATTGTTAATGTTTAGATTTTTAAGGTTATTTAAAAGTTAAGGTAGGTTATTTTAGAAATAATGCAAAAAAAAAATACACACAAATTGTACACATAAAGACTGTTTAGGTGTAAGTGTACTAAATAGTTTGTTCGTTTAAAATTAATCTAACCCTCGCATTTTTATATAGACGCAAGTAAGTCTATGTCTTATGAAGCGATGTTTCGATAGTTTCCATGAATCCGATGTTTTAGCAGTAGCCAATTTCCATCACCATCAGGGTATTTTTGTCAATTATTCTATCTTTGAAATTTTTGTACGTATCTTTAGATTATGCCCGTATATAATCCGTTGTATTAGACTCTTTAAAAAAATTATTCAAAATAATAACGGGAATAAATGGAAAATTTCTTTGTTGTTATTAAAAAAAAGATAATAGAAAATCTTTTTATTTATTATTCCATTATATAATAATAACCTGTAATTTTTATTTCATTAGTTATCTTAAACCGTAATTTTTAACGGTTAATTGAACGTTCAGTTCAGAGTTACTCCTACTGTGTGGTTAAGCTTTTGGCAAGTTATTTTGAAATACGTAATGGCCAAATTATCAGTGCCACAGTTTCGAGTATTTCTGTTAGTATACGAATCTTCATTGTTATTGTTGTTTACTTTGCAATTCGTTTTTTAAAAGTCCTTCACTAAATGGATTATTATCCAAATGAAGTAACTGAGCTTTCACTAATAAGGTGTATAAATGTGCATGGTTCAGAACGTGAGATAGACCATTTTTGGTGCTTAGCGACAAGAATTTTCTTATTTTATTTATTTATTTTACTATCAAAAGGTGTTGGATTACCTGACTGCAAATATTCAAAAACACAATAACATATAAGGCAATGTAGATATGTACTTAGGTGTTTCTAAATCGCATTCTATAATGAAATGCTGAAGTAATTCCCTACAAAAACAAGCCCGATATGATATGGATATTTAATTGACTACTGCTTACTATGCGATCTACTACATGCGTACTCCAATTAAGTTTGCCCTGGAAACGTAAACCGTTTTAATAGTTTAATTACACGTTCCTGTGTGTAACAGCAGGCGCTTTGAGGCACAGAAAAATCTGAGCGTTTGTTGACAAATCGTTAAAGCCAAAACATTAGCTAGTCAATGTAATTATTACGAAACGTAACGGTTTAGAAGAATCGATTATTAATAAATTAAAAACTTTCGAAGGTTTACGCCCATCGCGTCAGTCATCATAAATAAAATTTAGGCAATTTTTTTTCTAATAATAACGCTTACAGGTAACATAATAAAACCGGCTGTTTCGCCGTGGGCTTACAAGGATGGAAAATAAAAATATAAATCACCTCTTTCGGTACCCTTTTTTGACATGCGAGCGGCGTACACGCTCAAAAGATGTTTCCCTTTAAAAGATTCAAAGGAAAAATTGTTCTAAATACGCAGCGGGGCGACCCACACGGTATAGGAACGCCTTTATGGCAAGGAGTAATTATTTTTTTATTGGACTTATAACAAAAAGCCCGCGGTTTCGCTTCTAACTGGAATATTCCAGTCGCGGCAGTGTTAACGGGTAATTAAGTTGTAATGTCGTATGCAAACAGTATACGACATGAAACATACAAAGCACGCAACCCGGGTTTATAAAATATATATGTATATTAAGCCTCATCACTGTGTGCGCTCGATTATTATTATGTTTAGGTGGAAGGAATCAAATTTTGCCATAGAGATAGGTATATGCGTGATATGCATAATATAAGTAATAATGCAATTGGACAGGTGTTGTATTGAAGTAAGCTCATCAGATTTGTAGTTTCCTTTATCTTCTGATCTTGTTGAAATAAACAGACATGTGGCTATAGGTATTGGCATAAAATAGGGCAATAATCTTACAAAATACCAATTGCTTGGAAAAATGTCTGTAATAATGGTTCCACAATAGAAAAATGCTCTTTTGGTGATGACAATTAGCACAGGGATTAATCCAGTACCTTTTATTTTTTGTTACTTAAATTTTCCGGCGACGTTTTGATCACACAATGGGTTTTCAAGTTGTTAATATTCTCATTTCTTCTTATGTGGTCTAAACGCTGCTGGAAAACTCGATTAACGAAAAATAAAAATCGTTCATTTAAGTGCTGTTTTAATTTAATTATTTTTGTGACATATAAACTGTCAAAGTGATTAGTGCGTGCATGCACTATGACCAACGATTAAAAAAAAATCATAGCCTATTCTAATTGGGAAGGATTTGAAAGCACGGTACAAACTCCCAGTAGGAATTAACTTTACATTTCCAAAAATATTATTAGTCAGTTGTAGGCGTGAACTCTAAACAAATTTATTTAATCACGATCATTTTATTTCACAATATACCAGACATGAAAGCAGACAAAGCCTATTCCAGAATATAGAGAAATAAAAATGTTGGATGTATCTATTGATTCCTGTTTATTGATATAGATTGGAAATAAATTACCAAGGGCACATCTTTTCCAAGCAATTGATATCTAATAAGCTATAAACAGGTTGCTCAATTTTTTGTCCCTCCATATACATAGATAAATTAACGCGTGTGAAATGATTTTAGGTCGATATTCTGAAATTAATTAATTAAAACGTTAATTTTCTAAAATGCTCTTCGATCAAGGGGTGGAATTAAACTTAATTACGTCGGCAAATGATTCTCCTGTAATGTACGGCAGAGTATAATACATCGGCCATACAGCTGTTTTTTCTTTGGGCTTTTTCGGTCTTGGTTTAATAAAACTAAAAATAATTTTTTCTCTTTTTTTTTCATTGAAACGTTTCGGTGTTTTAAATGTGATAATATGTACCTTACATTTTTTTTTAATATATGAAGGCATTCACCCAACGCACCTAATAAGAAACATATAATTCTGATTGAAAAAGGTTTCATAAGAAAAACTGGAATGTTTCAATAAAAATAATTAATAAAACTAGCTAGTTTTATTAAACCCACGCTGTATCATTTATTGGTGAAAGTTTGTATTACATATGTATAAAGTAATATGAAGAACGTTAACATCTACACATTTGTAACATTCTTTATATTTCTAGAGATTTTGAAAGGATTCTTACAGCTCAAGAAAGGTTTAACATACTATACCTTGTATATACCACCATAAATAAAAATGAGTTGGCCTTATTAGAAAGAGCAGTCAATTAATTTTATTAAAAATAAAGCAATGCAAGTATGTGATTGACATATGTATCTCTTAATTGGAAAGCTAATATACATATAATACGTAAATACGTTTGTTTAGGATTGCCAATAAGTAATACATTTTTTCTTAATATTAATAACTAATAATAGCTTCAACATGTGTACGCATATACCTATATGTTGGTAGCACAAATTTTCGGTTAAGCTAACAAATATTGTTTAGATAAAAGTCCCATTGTCAAAATTTATTATTTATACTAAGTAGAGGTACTTTCAATGTTTTATTTTAATTAATTTATTGACTAAAAAAAAACTTATTGCGCATGAACAATTTAAAAAAAAATATGTATAAAAATAGAAATTTAATCTTAAGTGAGAGTAAATGCTAAATAAAGAATTTTTTTCAAGGAAGATTATAAAACATTATCAGGAGAAAAAATACTCTGTTTAATTTCAAGAACTAAAAATACAAGAACTTAGTTTATAAAATCTGTTATAAACATTAAACGTTTATTAAAACTGGGATCTATGGAAACATGAACAAATCTCCGATGATTAGCAAATCTTTAAAAATGATTTAAAGTGAGCTCGGTGTGTATGGGTATCCATATTTGTCTTATGTGCAGATAATGTGATAAAGATTACCCTGTGAAAAATATAAATATTAATCAAGAATATTTATTGAATAACGAACTAATGGGAGTAAATTACAATGTTTAAGTATTACACTATAAAATGTCTCCCTTTCATTTCTTCATCGTCTTTTTTTAAATATCCTTCAACATGTGTGCGTTTTCATACATTCAACCGCATTAATATATCTGTTCGCGAGCCCCGAAAACCGCGATATTCATATTTTACAACTTCTGGGGGTTATGCATACAAATAAATGAAGCTCATTTAGGGTAAGGTCGTAAATAACTAATGAGTTAATTTGCCGTTACTGCAAGAAACTCCGCGCGTGCTCGTAAACACGGTGAAATATATAAAAATATGTGGTGGTTGTAGTAGCCATCAATGACAAAATGGGCAAAATCGAGTTAGAAAAAATTGATTTGTAAACTAAAAATAATCCTACCTCTTATATACAATAACACATATTTTATTCTCGCAATATTGACCAAATACATTCTTAAGTCAGTGAGTAGTGTAGGTACGCAAAGTCTAATGAGCGATTCATAGTTGTTGCGAATAATTCGGCAAGCAAGATAATTTATTTCAGTATATATTGCTCGGTACAAAATCTAAATTATTTTATCAGTGCATCATTAAAACAGTATTTTTAATGCAATTTTTTAATTGGCCTAAAAATTTGAATTGAGTGACAGATTTATTATAATTTATTAAAACGTATCTTTTGTAAGCCAGAAGCAGAATTGAAATTTTATAATGTTTAATATGCCGTTTTCAGAAAATATAATAAACTTCATCCCTACCTCCTCTTAAATGTCGACTTATTTAAGGGTGAAACGTTTATTTGGTTTAATTAGCCGGTAGCTTAAACTTTCTTATGAAATTAGTTCTGATACGCGATTAGTGGCTTAAAAATTGTATATGTTTTGCGGTTTGTCTTAATATACACAAAATTAATTATATAGTTATTACGGCATATAATCGAACACTTAGCTTTCTGTATGCCGAAATCCATTGACTGATTGTGTGTATAAATAAATATCCTTTCATTCATAAAAATGTATAGGTTATATTTTGTTTCGGCTGAGGGTACTTAATTACCATCTCTATATATATGTTGGGTGGCACATTATGTCTCTAATAATTTTAATTTGCTTTTTTGTTATATCGTAATTTATCTGTTTTTTTTTCGATTTCGCGTTTTTTAAAACCTGAAGATGGCAATTTGCACTCAGTCGAAACATGTTGTTTTAAAAAATATAATAAATACATCTTTATGAACGACAGGACAATTGTTTATACACACAATCACTTAGCTTTTTGTTGTACAGCAATTTAGCAAAAGAAATAGAAGTTCTTTTTTTATCCTACCTCTTTTATCAGAGTTGTTTTTTTTTCTGAATTCTCCCCTGGAAGGTCGTTATTTCAAATACTTTACGCTGACCGGGATAAACGTAACGCCGCGCCGGTCAAAAAAAAAAAAATCACTAATGCTAATCAACTCTTTTTCGGGTCCTCTTATCTCGGAGTTGACTTTTTCCGCTGACGCAATTTTCCGCTAGCGCGCTAGCGATTCTCTCGGTATGGAGTGTACCCGCCGATATGTGATCGCGGATTTCTGCGCCTGGCGTTCGGGACGTGGAAAATTCACCTCCGACTCCGAAGAAGGACGCACCAACACTGCCTGATAATTCCTGCCTGAGTTTACATTGCTCACAATGATTCGCGGCCGCAGCACCTGCGACAAAGCCGCGCTCAGAAGGAAAATATCGGATCTCGCCCTCCAGGATATTCGCAATACCGTCGGCGTCACGCAAGGATACGGGGCCACTTTTGAATGTGCTGTTGATCGCATTAAGTGCTCGGTTGCCTCCCCGCCCATTCCGTTGGTTAGCATTTCAAATGGAGTCTAATGGTCGGGAAAATAATTAACGCCACGTTAAGTTTATTTTTTGAAAAAAAAAAAGCCGGCGCTCTTAAGGGCGCGTTTACAGTGGGTGGGGTCACCGTGGCGGCACTGTGTTCAAACGATTCATATTCGCAGACGTATAAATATGTAGTACCTCCCAATTAATTTATTTTATTATTTACTACAATTTTCCACGCCGGTTGAAAGAACATTGGGTACTTAACCGTAGGTTAGTTGTATTGTGAGAGATGAACTATTCATCTCCCAATGATCATGCCGTTTCAAAATATTTATAAAAGTTACAAAGTGTCCAGGATAAGGGCCCATACATGGGCGCAATTATGTGAGCAACAAAATGGTGTTGAGAAATTCAAAATACCCTAAATCTAGTAACTCTCTAAAAACAAACAAACAAAAGTTAAAAAAAAGTAAACTGCACAATACTTTAAATTTTAAGTGATTAGGTAGAGCAGTTATTCGCCATCGCTACATTTTTTTTATTACTTATTTAATACGCTAACGGCATATTTTAACAACCCTCCCCCCTAACAGCCAGAAATATTACATAGATATTTTTAAAAATATATTTTATAAATATTTTTCGTGAGAGTTTTTGAATATATTTTTCATATTTTTTTTGTAAATATAGATAAAATATTCAATTAAAATATTTATTCCATATTTTAAAATTAATGTAAGCGCTATATTTTTTCTAAAATATTTGTAAAATATTATTTATATGAAAATTGAGATTTTTTATGCAATCTATTTAATTTGTCAAAATGAACTAAAATTGTTCTTGGTTATTTAGAATGTATAACGTCGATAACGAAAAGTTGAAACATACATAGAGTTGTCTAAAAGGCAAGAACTTGTTTTTTCACACTCACCATACAAGTTAATAATCAATAATTCTGGCATATCTTTTAAGGCATACTGAAGGTTTATCAAATTAATCCACTATTTTTAATTGAAGTGTTTTAAATAAAAAACAAACGTATTTTTATTATTTTATTTGAATAAGCCAATAAAAATGAAAAATACTCATTTTTAAGTCTAGCCTTGGCGGGTGGCAGGTACAACGCTATGGCTTTTTTCATATCTTCGGTAGTGGGCGCTCTCATGGCGTATCCTTATGGCCTCTAAAACAATGCCAATTGTATTAGATCATACCATGAATAAAACATCGTACAACAGTATCAACACCTACTAATACATTTGGAGCATTTACAATAATTGGAGTGGTAGCTACATTCTAATACTTACGATACTTATTTTTATTTCATTTCATAATATTTGAAAACATTCTACGTACAAACAATAAACAACAACGTATTCTAACCTCTATTTAAGGTTATGACGCTTATCTACCGAGATGAATCTCTTAAGCAAATCAACTAGCGATTTATCTGGTAGATGCAGTACATATATGATGCATAAAATTCCTACAATTATATTATTAAACGATTTCTGTACATAGCGATATTGAGCATTCCAATTATCTTATAAATGCCATTACATGTTCAAAGTTTTGCTTACCTCGTAGTCACCACAAAAACTAAAACACACCCCGCAACAATTAATTACACAGTTAACCCTAATCTGCCCTAATCGTATACTATTATAAACTATATATAACATGTAACGGACAAACGAATGAAAACGTTGATGATACACACGTGCGCGTATGCATTCTATGTACCTAATCCATAGACGCATAAACAATACTAAATCATATAACACTGGCATCGTAATGAATAGAGGTGTTGTGTTGATGTTCGCAACTTACAAATATTACAAATAATATAATACAAAACGCGGATATATTAGAAAAGTTACAGCGCTCAACTTAGATACTAATTAAATCATATTAGATATATATTATCTAATTTAATCTTTAAACTATCATTTTAAATAGGTACATATCTACTTAATATGTATGCATATTTTACCCATTTTATATTATTCGTCCTACGCACCAAATGTACAAAAGCAAAAATTCAATCTTTTTTTTTATATGAAATAAATATTTACAGAAGTACAAAGCAAAATATTCTTGCAGAGTTATGAAAAATATATTGAGAAAACATTTCCAATAAAATATTATTAATGCTAAATAACATATATATTTTTTAAATGTTTTCCTAATATATTCTATACATATTATATTAATATAACTAACATTCAAGAAAGATTTAATATTTTTTAAATATTTATAAATATAAAATAAATATAGTTGGTCATGGGGCCTGTTAAAATATTATCAGACTACGACTGACAGAATTACTATCTGCGTAAGAATGGCGTTAATTTTGATACCCTGTTAATTTTAACAGAAATACTTACAGAATCGACCCCAATGAATATATATGCATATCGTTTTGATTTTAAGTCATAAATGTTTATTTTTATTCATATAATAAAAGTTTTGTTGTCCATGAGTCAAAGCATTACTTATTACAATGATTTTAAGCTAAAATGGATTTATTGAATGAAATTACATTATTGGCAAAAATCCATTATTCAAACCGATTAACACAGTATAGGTATAGCTGCCTAAGGGACGAACTCTATGATAATTTGTATTCAAGTCACTCTCCTTGGAATACGGAGACTATACAATGATAACTAGAACGTTGATACGAAGAGAATTTGCATAGAAATGTTTGCGATCCACCCCTACTCGAACCGAAAGACAGGTTAACGTCATCTTGTAAGGATAATCGAAATATTTCTCAAATTAGACGGGTTTTATTTAGAACTCACTCATTTCTGTTACGTCTTCAGGTTGAAATTTTTCGAATTGTTTACTTTCTTTTATTGCAGGTTTTAGTAACTTTACGCAATGAAATTCGAAATTAAGGGAATATTCGAACCAAGTTAAATACCTTACTTTTTCCTCTTAACATTCTTATTACCCTTCTAAAGTACCTTTCACTCCAGTTCGAGTATCAAGACTTATTATAGCTTCCTTAAACAAAGACTAATAATACGCAGTGAAATTAACAAGAAAGTTCGACAAACTTAAATATGAATTACAACGAACTTAAATAAATTGAAAAGTTTCGTTAGGAAAGAAAACATTGAGTGGAAATTTTCTATTGTATTTTAATTAAGATAACGTCCAATACAACTGATATCTTGGAATTTTCATCGTTTTAGATGTGCGTGGTGAGTTTGGGAAAAGCAAACATTTCATTTCGAAAGGTTCATTCGAAACTGGTTTTTTTACTATAGTATAAATCAAATATGGTGAAGCAACCGCAAAAAGTGTATACATTGGTCGAATGGCTGGCGTTCGTATATATAGAAAAGGTGATACATAAAAAAGCTTTTGGGGATTCAGCGATATTGGGTAGGAAACTAACTTTTATCGGTGTTTTCTAAAGTTAATCTGATTTCAGTTATTTTCTGAAGGGTACATTTTAAACAAACTTTTCATGTACTCCCATCGATTTCTTTGGTTTGGAAACCTATATCTCTAAGTGGCAATTTATTTTTTTATAATAAAAGGAAATTGTTTAATTATTTAATAGATCCAAATACGTCTCACCATTCAAGTTTCCTTCTATATAAATAGGCCTAGGATGTGGAATATGGTTTTCATGAATGGTTAGCAGAATCCTCATTTGACGAGTAAACAAAAAGTTCGTCTGCATTACAAATTTCCATCATTCCTTCGCAAAATTCCAGTCGTCGGTCTAAGTTATCATCTAATAATAATTCTTTGAATTAAATACAAATCGTTAAAAAGATGACGCACTTCTTTACGAGTTCTAACACGATCGCTAAACTCCCTCATCATTAAAATTTCAATACGCTCAGTATCACCTAAACACACCATTTCCATCAGCCGTGCTGTATACCAGGAACACCAAACGAACATTTTCCCACGAGTTTGTAGAAAAACCGATTTTAAAACATGCAATATTCATTTAATGATACCCTGTACGCACATATGCATATAAAGTTCTGTAAACACGACCTTGGGTATACAATATACATGAAAATCGCAAATAACTTTAATAATTCAACCTTTGTAGTGTTCAGAAAATTTCCAGATTCTTTTTTTTGTTGTGCTCCTCTTACCCAGGAAATAAACGATATAAAAGTTAATGGGTTATTTTGAGCGAACTCGCTCTCATGAATCATTGTTTATCTATCTTTCTGCGCTGGCGATCAAATACGCGCGACAGTAAAATGAGGGTGCCCGCGATTATTTAGCGGAGGGCATTTCTATTTTAATTTTTATGTTCGTTTCAGTTTCTGTTCGGCGAAATCGTAGGTATGCGAAAGTTAAAACAAGGTTGTAACTATGCGGGAACTTTGTTTAAATTTCTTGGGATGTACAAAAAGCGTAATCATCAAACAGTCACAGTAACTTATTACCTGTAATTAACACACAATTAAAATTTATTTCTTACCGCAATCAATGATATTAGGTCTATTTATTGCTTATAAAAATGAACACCATAAATATACTCACCCGGAAAAACCATTATTGCAGAGAATACGTTATCGGAATTGATGTACAACGCAATAATTGAACTGTATAAATTAATACAGGTAACAAATTGTTGAATCCATATCATCTATTGGTAATATAATATGCTTTTATTCTATGGGAAACTGTAGTGTATAATAGGGATCTTCGACAAGTTGTACAAAACACAGCTTAATGTATGTACTTCATTTTTATGTTATACGATGACGATTGTCTAAAACAATTCAACATTTAGGTTTCATATTTGTAAGTAAAATAAATTCAAAAAATTTGCACCTACATTTCAAATTAATTTTCAAGACGTCACAATTGTTTTGACCAATAAAAAACTGACGATTTTTGCGTTCGCCCAGTGTCACATATGTCAGGCATCATTTAATGGTTTTTGGTTAGTGTTTAAGTGGCATTTATAATGATTACTTAATAGTTGCGTGATTTTACAATACATTGGGCAATTATTAAGTATTAAGTAGGTTGTAAAAATGCTAAAGTAACTTTTATAAGACTATTATCGTTATAGGATTTATACAAATCAAATAGATCAGTTTACACAAGCAGCTTACCTATTAGATCCTGAATTTGAAATAATTACTGACCAAAATTTACCATCTAGGGCTTGATGACATTGGTGAAATCTCGATTATAGAATATTTTTCCAACAAATCTAGATTTTCGGGATGATGTCATTCTAAAAACAACACAGACTATAAACGTAATTCCAATCAAACACAATGTCATAATTGAAAATTTGAGACATTAACTGACAGCGGAGATGGAGACAGATTGTGTAATCGGCGAACGCCAAACCGCTAATTTTTTACTAGGCGAAACAGTTGTGACGTTGGACAATTTTTTTAATATACATTTTTAAACTATTTTTCCTATAAATACTAATCTTATAAACAAAAAACCTGTAAATACGTAGTAATTTGAAACTTTCCTATCGAATAATAAAAAATAATAAAAGAAATGGTTCTCGACCTTATTTCTGATATTTTATACATGCGTATTTAAGTAACTGAATATTTTTTTTGTTTAATTCATTTATAATTTTCAAATCTGACAGATTGTCACATGTATGTCATTTTTAGGTTTACGAATCAGTTATGTTTACCGTACATAAAATGCAACTCCTCCCCAAACAATGATTTATGCCATCGTCTGTTTATTGTTCTGTTTAATCGCATTCAGCATATCAGAAGTGAAAGAAAATCGTTGCGCCAACGTAGACGAACCGATGAAACCGGCAGTCCTAACTGGACTAATTAATGAAGGTAAATCGCCGCAGCCCAATCCAAAGCTTTCGTGAAATAGAGGACTTTAGAGACGTGATAAGCTACTCCGGCTTTTTCGAAGTGAATAAAGAATTCGAGTCGAATCTCTTTTTTTGGTATTTTCCTTCCCAGGCCGACGTCAAATCCGATCCGGTCATATTGTGGTTGCAAGGTGGGCCTGGTTTATCATCGCTAGTCGGTTTGTTCATGGAAAGCGGGCCATTTGATATGGCGAGTAAGTTTGATATAAAATTGAGGGCGTACTCGTGGATCTGCAGGTATTCTATAATTTATATCGACTGTCCGGTTGGTGCTGGATACAGTTTCACAAAGAAGAACGGGTACGCCGAGAATCAGACTATAATAGCGGACGAATTGCAAAACGCCTTACGTCAGTTCTTTAAACTGTTTCCGGATACCGCACAGAACGACTTCTACATAATGGCAGAGTCGTATGGAGCAAAATATGCCATTTCGCTGGCGGAACTCATCCATAACAGTAACCCTGGGAGAAAGAAACAAATCAATTTGAAGGGGGTGGCGATCAGCAGCGGATTTTGCGACCCGATCAATCAGATAGCCTACGGAGATTATCTGTACCAATTAGGTCTGTTGGATCACAACGCGAGGGAACGGTTCTACTTTTTGGAGAATTGCATAAAAGAACACATAAAAAATAAGAATTGGGTTCAAGCCTACGAGACCTTTGACTATTTAATCGCGGGCGATAGAAATAAAAACACCCTATTTCAAAATCTTACTGGCCTGACCGATTATTACAACTACGTATTCGATACACAAATAAACAAACACCTAAAAATAATTAGCTACTACTTAGAACTGGAGGAAATACGAAGAGCTTTACACGTGGGCGTCCTCAAATACAATGTCTCTGCGGAAATCGTAGCGGATTACCTAAAAGCCGATATGATGAGATCGGTTATCGATTCTCTACCGGCCTTGTTGAATTCCTATAAATTCTTGTTCTGTAACGGTCAATTGGATATAATAACCGGCTACGGTATGATGGAAGACGCTTTATACCGTGTGAATCGCGGAAAGCACCCCAATTTTGCGAACGCATCCACCTGTGTTTGGCGCGTGGACGATGATGTGGCCGGTTACGTTAAAACTTCTGATAATTTAACCGCAAGTTCTGTACCGAAACGCCGGACACATGTTACCCTACGACCAGCCCAAATGAGTTTTGATATGATAATTAGGTTTATAGAGAACAGAAATTTCTGTTGAATTTGTAAATTTATTATTTTTATTTTTTGTATATTTTTATTTTTTAAGTAAAAAGAAAACCCAGTAGCATCCAATTTTATTTGTTTTATTGTAAGAATTCTTAACGATTGAAGGTTTTGAATTACTATTTCAGTAAAAAATTATATTCCTGACACTTGACAAAGGTTATATATAGCCGTTTTTAATGAAAGCATCGGTGTTTTTGTCAATATTTTCACCTATGTTCATGGAAAAACTGCTGGTGATCTATTGAAACATCATATAGATGGATATTTCTCAAGAATTTGCTTCGCTAGATAGCTCGTGTAAAGCAAATGGGCTATGTTTAGATATTTTTCTTTGTTCTTGAAGCTTGCTTATCAAAATAAAAAACATTTTTTTTAAGACCCTAATATAGAATACAAGCACGTGACAAGGCACCCGAATCACATCGTAAACATGCCCATTCCGAAAATCCATACACAATCTACAGGTATATTCATATACACGCATCGACTAAATTTCTCGGTTCCTATTTCCCATTTACTTACAAGCGAGTAGAATAGAGAGCTTTAAAACCGCCCATCATCAGTCAGACATTCCAATAATTGAGTTTTTATCGAAACCGAGTGAACAAAAATCGAAGATGCTCGCCTGAAAATTTACAAATACAGCAAACGTCGACGTTTCCCCTATATTACTCTGCCGTCTGTAAAGCCGAATTAGTAATTGAAGCCTGTCGGAGGGGCATCAACTCGATTTTCCCGAACCAAACTAGGTGTGTAAATAACGCGAATTGACGGAGCTTCATTACGACGAGTAAATTACATTGCAAACGAAGCGAAATTACAACAAATTGTCCATGGTGCAGTGCAGTAAATACTTTTAAATCGTGCATTCTCAGCTTTCCGATAGTGTTTTGCGTTCATCGCTTTTGTGGAAAACTGCAATGGTTCGCGTTGGGATTCGGGCAAGCAGTTAGGCGCTAAATTTAAAAGAAATTGTGAATTGCATCACTACAAATGTGTTAACTAGAAATACATTATTACTTTATAAAATTGAATCTTGAACTTGTTTACTGGATTTACTAAAAGAATCAAGATATTGATATTCATTGTTGTGTCATTAACAAAGTAATTTTGAAATGTTACGTTAATCAATCTTTTGCGACATATTTCCCGATTCAATTTATCTTACCCCGTTCGATGAATTATTTCGGTATACCTACCAACGAATTTCTGACACAAGCTATCATTTATAAGCGTCTCTGGGTAATGTAATTTCTGCTTCAGCGACGTAGCATCAACGGTAAACCTCGATGGGCAAACTTAATGTTCCCGTAAAGTTCAAGCGGCTCCCTGTGATTCCTCGAGTTTTTTCCACCCATCTAATTTATTTGTTTACTTAATCGGGTTACATACATTGTATTGGAATAAACGGCTCCAAAGTTTCTTTTTTAGTTAACGAATTTGACTTGTGCGAATTGGACATTTTTGTCGTATGTAACTGTATATGTATACAATACAATATTTATTAGGTAAGCTCTTAAAGAATGAAAAAAGTGACACAGAATAATGAATACACGCACTAAAAAGGATTAATTTTGATAACTTATATTACGATTCATACGTGACGGTTAAGAACTACCATAAAAGAGAACATATTTTTCTGCTTCTTGTAACACTATTACAGCTAATATATCGTAACAAATAAGTATATAAAATAATTAATTACTTACCTCACAATTCCGAATACAGTTTCTCTGAATGATCGAATCTCCTTTTTCTGGTGACGGAAGGACGTGTCTCATTTATTATATATACAAATTAATGGAGGTTACTGCAAAATCCGGTGGAATTAGATCTACACTGTAGATAAGATTCCTACATTATAACATCCCTCGTATACCTAAATACCTAGATAACATGGTGACGTGAAATTACGTTTTATTGAAGTGAATATCACGTAATGGATTGAAAGTGACGTGAGATCACGTTTAATGGACGTCATATTGAGTCCATTAAACATCATCCTTCAAATGTCAAACTAATCCATGTACCTACAATAACAATAACAGGAACGTCATACAAATGTCAATTATGCAAGTTAACAGATACGGAAAAGAGAAATAGTGCGCAGAATTCTTCAATTGTTTATTCTCGCACGTTATTTTTTATTGATTACTTTCCGTTTCTGTCCAATAGCATAATCGACATTTGTTGATTGACATACCTATCTTTTTTTTTATTAATATATAGTAATTAACATTACTGAGTTACATATATAAAATATGAACCTCTGTTCCTACATTTAAACTTTGACTAAAACATATTGTTGCTGTAATCATCAGTTTGACATTAGAAGAAATGATAGCGGCAAAAGTCATAGGTATTTCAAAGGGAGCGACATACTTCCTTCAATAGTTGTAGTTTGACAGCAAAGATTTTAAATTTTTTCGGAATGCTTTTCGAGAACATTTCAAATTAATGCATAAGATTATACTAAAATGTGGGGAGCATAATTAAAAAAAAATGGGTACGGGGGTGAAAAGCGAGGGGTGTTACAATAGAATCTTATGTATACAGTGTCGACCCAATTCCACTGAATTTTATCGTAACTTTCCATTAGTTTCCAAGTAAATGCGTGGAAAAATAAATGTGGGACACCTGTATACATTACCCTTGATACGTTTCTCACAATCTTTGCAAGTGCTTTATAATAAAACGCTTTCAATAAGTCAGCGCGTCCACATATTTCGTTCTTGAACTAAATGAAATCAACAAGTTGCAGTTTGTGATTTTATTTTATACTTATTCCTTTTCCAGGTATTTATAGTAAGTAACAGAGTAATGCAAACAAGAATTAAATCTTTCATTTAATTTATTCTTGGTGAGCAAATTTAAGGAATATAAGTTCTCCGGAGCAAGTTTCCCCAACATTATATTTTAAGTATTTTGATAAGAAAATTCAAAAAATATAGTACGCCGTTTATCACTTACTCTTTCCGTTGAAACACTTTGGCATTTGTAACAGTGGATTTAAGATAAAAAATCTTCTTGCTGTGTGCATCTCTGAAGAAATATAAGAACAACTGAATCGCACCCTGAGACTGCACTATGCGTCTTTTTCCTTACTTAACTTTTCTAACAAATGGTAATTAATTTATATTATTTATATTTGTTTTTCCACTATTTTTTTTTAAGTTTTGTATCTACTTTTTTGTTTTTTTTTTTCTTTTCAGTAGGCGCAATAAAGGCATATTTTTATTATTATATGGTTTCGTATCAAGCGAATCGCTGTTGCTCGACTCCAACCTAGGTACAAAAATACAAACATTTCAGTTTATATGAAATTCCTATCTAATTTGGAGTCGGTTGTATTTAAGTGATTCGTAGAATTTGTTTTTTTTAAATGTATTTTTTTTTGTAGATTCGTAACCGAGTTGAAATATTAACATGTATATAGGTATATTTTATATTTTCTACACTATTTTAAATTAAACGCAATTATTGTTTGGTAATAAAAAATACCAGATCATTTTTACGGCTTCAATACAAAATACTAAACGACTTTTTAGGTTTTTCAAAATTGATATCTTTATTTATTTGAGCCAAGTAAAAATTGAATTGAGAGAGCTACGCAATGTATATTTAGTTTAGTTTGATAGTAGTGGATATCCAAATATAATTTACAGAACTAATATTTTACGTGCTTTGCAACAGGTGTGTATTAGGAATTATAGTCGGTCCTTTCGTATCTATCTGATATTTCATTATTAGAACTTGGAATTCGAGTCGCCCATCGCTGCTACATAATTATACATAGGCATAGCATGATATGTGAATGAAACAATCAAGATGGAGCTACTACATATTGACTAAATACATATTATATTATAGGAGCAAATTCTGGTCGACTCTCATATAACATACAGCTTCTTTATTATATTCGAACTAATGTTATAATTATATCTATCAATTACTATTATTTTATATTAGGCACTTAATGTTATCGCTTTAGCAGAAATTCTTTCGTCCAGTTCTCTAGTGATTTGCATTCGTTCTTGGGCAATGTAATGGATTTTCTCTAATAGATCGGGATAAGGTAAAATGCATGTAAAAAGTCTGACCATCTAATTGTACAATTCGGACGTTTCTACTGCTATAACCGTTGCGACTCTAGTTTCGTGAGATGAAATCAAAGCGATTTCGCCAAAGTGATCTCCATCAATCAAATGGCATATCTACAACAACAAGAGAGAAACCATAGTAATGTAGGTATATTTTCCATAGTTTAATCAAGCACAATAATTAATTAGCATATCACGGACGGTCTATATAATATATCTATATATATTGCATATCTATAGTATCGGCTACGATACTTATATCTATTTATTTCGGGAAATGGTACAGGATTTCTCACGGTAACATAACTTTTTCAAGCATCCTTTCTTTTTTTTACTTATATAATAAATACAAATTGAGACGGTAAACATATATCTAGGTATTATAATGATGATGCGGTAAACAAGGTAAGCGAACGAATCCTTCACATGTTCCCCAATCGTTCCTGAGCGATGTGTTCGATTTTCATTACTAGGTCGGGAAAGGGCAATACGACATGTAAAAAGTCTGACCGATCTAATTTGCGCAATTCGCTCGTTTCTACTGCTACAACAGCAGCTGTTCTAATTGTATTACGTGTAAGTAAAGCAATTTCACCAAAGTGCTGTCCATCGCCTAGATGGCATATCTACAACAACAAAAGAGCACTAATACTAACATGTACTTCTGACTATTTAAGACATATTCCATACAATATAGATGACTTATAATAGAGTTATTTATTTTTATTTGCCCGTTTTACTTTCACTTTATTGCCCCCTCTCACGCTTCTATACCAAAAATATAAATAAATAACCGGTGTAAGCTTCAGTACTACTATTTGATTACTCTACCGTTTAAAATTGGTTACCAAATTAAAATAATCGTATTGAAATTGAACGTGCTTAAATATCATCTCGACGATTTCGATTTTCTCATATATATGAATTAGATAAGCACTGTTACTATTTTTATATTCTTATATTTTGTTTTACATCTAAAAATTTGAATGAAGTAAATTATGAACAAAAAAAAAATGCAGCTGTTGGCAATAATATTAGTTTTTCTTACTTTTGTCTACGTACACAGGTAGGTTCTTAGGATTTTTAAGGAGATTTTGGAGTTTGAAGTTTGAAATCCATATGTTAATTTTATTTTACAATTATAGGTACCTGTCATATGTGTGTTAAATCACATTTTAAGATTGTAGATGTTTGTGGTAATGGTTGTTTATGCTAGAGTGAACCTAAATAGCTAACTACATATGCTATACGTTATAAATGCGCATGAACCAAATATTCGTACTGGACAATTCCAGCCCAGCTAGTAGAGTGACGTAAAGTAACGTTTAATAGGCGTCAATGTCACGTATTAGCCGTCATATTCACGTCTACTAAACGTCATTTTACGTCACTCTGCCACCTGAGGTTCTTTACCTGTCTATTCGAGATCACTCTAATAGAAAACCTACTGTACATGTCATTATGAAACGTTATGACGTAAATTGTCAATTTGCCAATTTCCTGATTGCCGAAATATTAACAAATTATTAGGTTGCATTACTGTAAAACAATACTACTAGTAGGGAAATAAACAGAAACGCAAATCATATTCTCAACTATGCAGCAATATCGAAATCGGTAAATATTGAAAACACAGTAGCAAGGAACATCTCAGCAACAACAGACAGACAGCGTCGGCACCTTTGACCTCAGGCGAGAAAATATTCGTGATCTTCTGATTGCTATTAGCTAGGACGAACTCAAAAAAAAAAAATGGCGATTGCGTGCGTACATTCAACATTTACTGACTGTCAGATTGACGTGCTCCTCTATCACAGCTGTTACTTGCTTGAATGTACGTTTACAGGTTATAAAAACCTCGAAAACCGTAAAATGATTATCAGGAACTGTTTCAAAAAGAGTCGAGTTTGACCTCATATTAAGTTTGTTCGCGTCGCATGAACTATTTGCACTATTATGCACTTTTGCACACAAAAGTTCTAAAAAGTGCATAATAGTGCAAATAGTTCATGCGACGCGAACAAACTTATTGGCTACAATGAACTTGGAAAAAGTGGCGATTCCGCGCAATTAAAATATGCTGGTTGTTCACTCTTGCTTGCATGTTCCTTGACAATAGTAAGTATTAACCAATATCAATCTGTAGTATCTTGAAATTGTATATGTAAAAGTTATATACCTACTATTAGTATCTGATAGACTAAGCTACTTTATGGCTCGAAATTCTCAGTAAAGACAGACCTTGTTTGTTAACGCAAATTAACTATGAGTATTTGAGTAGCGCAGTTTCGATATAAGAAATACGGATTAAGTTATCCAACGTAGAACACGTGATCAAAAAGTCATCAATGAAGAATTGAGGGAAGTTGTTTAAGCTAAGAAGCGTAGATGTAAAATATAATAAAATGGGCAATTCTTGTGCAGGAACTATGAAAAATACCATGAAGTAAAGATTTATCGATATAAATTGGAAAATAAAAAGTGACATTTGACCAATGTTTACGGACAATCTGCTCCAATACCACTGATTATTTTTGTGTTATTTCTGAGTACCGTCGCAGAGTATGGATTTTAGATTTTAGAAGAAGCCACTGATGATGAATTTAGTTCACGTTTTCTACGTTGGCATTATAACTCCTCATATTGAGACTGCGTTGCTGTTTAGTAAGATAATGTGGTCGTTAAAAAGAAAGAATTGAATGTTCGCATACTTACTTCACGACGGCTTTCGTGTAGATCGCCACGGTACCCGATCCGATAAAGTACATACAATCGCCGGTCGTATTTGCTTTTATTATTACGTCGTTGGTCATAAAGATCTCTTGTCGCATACTAGAAACGATCCTCAGTAATAAAGTGAGGGGTAGATCCTTAAAGAAATCAACGTTCTCCACTAATTTCCTACACCTGTGCATGACCACCTCCTGATGAAGATACAACCGCGAATGTTAGAGCGAAACGTCCACTCCCTAAGATATCTATAGGTTGTACTTGCCTGTTTGAGTTGGCCGGAGATCGTGTTCAGAATTTCGTTTTCCCTAAAGTAGGTCTTCTCGAACCGAAATTCGTAATAATGCAACAGTCTCTTCTGCAAATACATAGGAAGCCTTTTGTGTCCCATATAGTCTTTCAGTTCACTCACCAGCTCGAAATATTTCTGGACCGCAGACGTTCTAGACAGGATCACGTCTAGGACAACGGCTAAATTATGAGAAAATTATAACGAGACAGCTTCGTCGGAAGTGTGGCGAATTTACCCGTCAGGTACATGTAAAGAAGTCGGGACACAACCCAAATTCCGGTAGTGTAATATTGCGCGTTCATCAACGTTAAATGGCCGCTGTTGTTAATTAATCGCAGAGTTTCGTAATAAACGTAAAAGTACGTTGTCGATACGTCAACTAGTAAATTATAAGGCATGTTCTTTCTACAAACTTAAAATTGCTTAAAATGCACATTTTTACTTCAACTTTCAGACGTATGATGCCCGGCAGCGGAATGACCCAAAATGACCGTTAATAGACGTCGACTCTTACGTGATATTGACGTCAATTAAACGTCATTTTACGTCATTCTGCTACCTGAGATGACAATATATGTATAACTGACACCAAACAACTTGTTAAAGCAGGAACCTACCTACTGGCATTGTACATCGTACTGTGTATTCTGACTTTTATATTATTGTCGCTATGTAATATATGAGACAACAAAATACGTGGCTGTACAATGCATAAATGATCAATGCCACGAACAGTTTGTATTTTAGATAATCCACCTGAATGCCTGGAAATAGTTTGCAAAATTTGTCGCCAATTTATATTAAAAGAGGTAGGTACCTGGCAAAACTGTTTGCAGTATCTCAAGAATGAGATGATCCTCAACAAACGCAGGATCGATAGATAGGTAAGGACAGTGAAGAGGTTGTCGAGATTTGCCACGTCGGTAAAGACTTCGTATTCCGTTGGAATGGACGAAAGAAAATCAGGTATAAAATAGGTCACCAAGTAATTTCTGAAAGCATGATTGTGTTTGTATTTCGGAAACTAATTACTTAAACTACCTACATACAAATAGCTTTTGGATCCAAGACCACCACGTGCTTTTTATAATCTAAATAACCAGTGAAGAAAGTCATGAGCACGTCCACTAAGCATAAACAATCAGCGATCAGTCGTATCCTTTTCCAGAGTGGGTCTTTAGTACAATTATATATCATTTTTAACTTATAGAAGCATACGTCCAAAGGTATCATTAAAAACTGGGTTACTAATACTATAATTATAAAAATTTCCCAATATTTTCTACAAGCACACAATATAGTTGATGTGTATAGCCAAAAGTGGTTGATATTATGATTACAATCTGACGTTGAAACTCTTACCGAAAATCACTAAACGGATGTATTATAAATAAATGCTTAATATGTTTCCTATGTTCTAAATCTACATTTTTTTGACTTCTCAAAAAGGTTTGGCACCGATAATTCAATTCCGATGCCATCCTATACCTAATTAGAATATTCTTAATTTGTATAATAATATTGGTGGTTGATTTGAACATAGGTAAATCCTCCAAACCAGTTGGTATCGCACAATCATGACCGTTTTTGGCGAACTAAAACACCAATATTAATAGAATATTAAAAATATAAAATAATATCTAAACATACCCAATCGATTTTTCACGCGACATGACGTTTCACTGACAATAACTTAACGTAAAATAGAATTTGTCAAACATGAGTAACAAACATGTGTAATTTGTTTATTGAAAAGATAATATGCTTCTTATGTGACTATATTATTTAATGTAGTTTTTTCTATTTATTTAAAAGTGGACATTTTCTTTTTAATGTAAGTGTTAATAAACAAAGTAATAAAATTATCTTTTGTAGCAACTTAACTGTTATATTTCCAGGAGATGGGAGAAAATTATAAATTGAAATATATGTATTTCAATAGTCGTATGATTTATTGGAGCTAGATTAATCCAACAAAAGTTTATAACAAAACTCTGTATATATATATATACATATATATATATTTATCTAGTACCATAGTCATAGGTCATAGTACTAGAAACATTTCGTAATAATCACGGTTGATCTCTATAAGGTAAAGTCAGGTAAGTGTGTAGTAAAATTGCATAGTGTGAAAAAAATGTAACACTGTTCACATAATAGACATTTGATAAATTTTACACATAGAAGTACGTAATGTATGCCCAGTTGTAAGCCTTCAATAGATAAGCTTTTTATAATTATTAACGGTTTACTAGAAAAAAAAGAAATTTTAAACAGTGTCAATACTACACACTTACCCAGCAAAATGGGGTAAGTGTGTAATCGGTCCGCATTTTATATATTAATAGCATTATCCTTTAGTTCGGCCAAGTGTGTAATACTATACTGATGCCTTTTTAATAAGGTATTGATACTTTACAAGATATATCTAAGTATTACACGTTAGCAGATGTGAATTTTTATTTGTAAAACTAGTATCAAGTAGTAGATTAGTAATATAACAGAGGACATCCTTATTTTAATTTTAAAAATAAATATAGCCAATCTACACACTTGCCCCGGTTACACACTTACCTGACTTTACCTTATGGTAAAGATTCGTGTTAATGTGACATGGTTGATGTCTGTACCGACACGCCAAGCTTATTTTAATTTTAAATTGCGGCTAGATATGATATTCGATATATAAATATGTATATACCAAATACGAAATATCAGTTTCAAAGCGTTAGAAGCAATTAAAATTAAACCAGGTTAACCCGATTAACCAAGTTGTTTGCATCGACGCAAATCTTGCAAACTTGCAAACGGACATGAAACATCTATTTACCGCTATCTGTGAATAAAATGCCAGAGTTATAACTGCAATTGGTACAATGTAAAACAGATGGCGCCAAATATGTTATACAATTTTGAAAATCTGGTAAACAAATTATCCAGAAAACAACAAATTTTGATTATCATAAATATATTTTATAACATAGCCAACTAATAATTTAACTAAAGAGAAGAAGGATATTTGATGTCACAACAGGTATACTCAGAGCTTAAGCAGATTCCAGATTACAAAGAAAGGGTACGTAAAGTTTATATTTATCAGAAAGTTCACGAGTTTATCTAAGTTGTGACGAATTACATTTCCAAATATTCATAACATTTAAATTAACAATAACTTGCCAGGCTGCAAGGATGATGTTAATATTTTTAATAACTTTACTTCTATCTGCAATTACTGTGTGTAACTCTTTTATTAATCATTATGGTGCTATAAAGCAATATCCAGTCACTGATGATCCAGGACCAGCATTATATTTAACACCTCTTATTGAACAGGGAAAAATAAAAGAGGCTCAACAGGCAGCGGAAGTAAATCTTCCGGAGTTTAAGGATGTGATTAGCTATTCTGGATATTTAACAGTAGATAAAAGTTATAATTCAAACATATTTTTCTGGTATTTTCCATCTCAGTCTGATTACAAGAAAGACCCAGTTGTATTATGGCTGCAAGGAGGTCCCGGTGCAACTTCTTTAATTGGCCTGTTTGCGGAAAATGGACCATTCAAGCCTCAACGCAGGCATGGTATTACATTACGAAAATATACTTGGACTCATGGTCACTCTATGATTTACATTGATAACCCTGTTGGAGCAGGCTATAGTTTTACAAATAATGGTTATTCACAAAACGAAACGTCAGTGGGAGCGAATTTGTACAATGCACTGTTGCAATTCTTTCAACTGTTTCCTGATTTGCAAGAGAATGAGTTTTTTGTGACTGGAGAGTCATATGGTGGAAAGTATGTGCCTGCTATATCTTATACAATACATAAAAATAATCCCTTGTCAAAACAGAAGATTAATTTAAAAGGATTGGCGATTGGAAATGGTTTATGTGATCCCATAAATCAATTGAAATATGGTGATTATCTGTACCAGTTGGGTTTAATTGATATAAATACCCGGAAGATGATACAAGATATAGAAAGTAAAGGTGTAGAGCTGATTAAAAATGAAAAATGGTTGGAAGCATTTAAATTGTTTGATGCCCTGATAGATGGAGACTTGAATAATCGCACATCAGTTTTTAAAAATTACACTGGGTTTGATAATTACTTCAATTATTTAGTTTCTCATGATCCTGATACTGAAATACAAAGAATGGGCAAATATATCCAATCGACTGAAGTCCGTCATGCCATTCACGTCGGCAACAATACATTTAATGGAGAAGCAACTGTTGTAGAGTTAAATTTGCTTACCGATATAATGCAATCTGTTGCACCTTGGATAACTGAATTATTGAGCCACTACCGCGTGTTAATCTACAATGGACAATTAGATATCATAGTCGCATACCCTTTAACTGCAAATTTTCTGCAAAATTTACAATTTGATGCTGCAGATCAATATAAATCAGCACTAAGACATATTTGGAATGTGAGAGATGATATTGCTGGTTATGTGAAACAAGCTGGAAATCTCACAGAGATTCTAGTTAGGAATGCTGGGCACATGGTGCCAGGTGATCAACCAATGTGGGCTTACGATCTGATAACAAGATTTACACGAAATAAACCTTATTATTAATATTATCTTTTTCCAAGATATTTAAATTAGACTTTAATGGTATTTTGTAGAATTCAAAAATGTTCAGCAATAAATATGTTAAGAGATTCTTTGATTTATTAATTTACATGTACTAAATAATCATAAATTTGAACCTTTATTGAAATTTAACAAACAAAATATATAAATAAAACTTATTTACATCTATAGATTTCTACTCGTGTTCAATCCGAAAGTAGGTTTACAGAGCTCCTTGCAAAAATTTTGATAGGAAATCTTCGGCTTTGGTTCAACAGTATCTGGAAGTACATCATTATATGTCCTTTCTGTTTCCACACTTCCACTGTTTCCTTTAACTCCATTTGGCCCTGGCATAATAGGGATACATTAAAACAGAAACATGACAGAAATATACATATATATACCTTTATAACAAGCATATCAATTATCCTAATATCAGTTACATTTTTATGCTTCATGAATTCCTCCCTTAGCTTTTCGCGGCATTGCTGATCTGATCTGGGAACATCATAACGCCTAACTGAAATGAAATCGGTAATCATTGATTATATAAAAGTAAGGTTATGTGCTTCTTCACCGATATATGGTATTTGTCGGTACCACGCTCTGTATAGATTTAAAACTCGCTTTCTTGCCTCTTCGGAGTCCACGGATAAGATAGGTCTTACTTCTCGAAGACCAACCCTTACCGCTTGAGATGTCATATTTCAAATATACAGCGAAGGCAGGCGAAGGGTGAAGTCGTGAAGTGAAAATGTCAAAATTAAATCGTAAATTAAATGTCAAATGCGCATGTATCTGGCAAGTGTATCAGTAGATGGTACTATAGATTGTATCGACATTTGTTATAATAGTTGCCTATACGTAATAAATAGGTAATTGGTAATTATGAGAAACAGGCATTACATTACATATGAGATGACTCTATTATTTAATAACCGTTTTTGAACATTTAATAAATATACTAATTATTTTTTGAATAAATAAGGGATCTCGTATGCGATCTTTATCTCTATTGATTGTTCTATCGTAACCAGTCGTAACAAACACCTTTCCTGGTGACATTTTATTTTTGCAGGTTGTCAGTAAAGTGAAGCGTTGTCAAATACCCCCAAATATCAAGTAGTGCAAAATGTCATTTTTTTTTAGAAATTATAGGTTTATAAAGTATTTTTCCAGAGAGAAATATTCTTTGCTTGATTAGCGATACGTAATACGTTACAAGTTGTACGTGTAATCATGAAAGCAACACAAATAATTGGAAATGATAACGTTATATATACGTATTTACCTATATCGTATGATACAATACAATCTTCTACAAAAGGATTTCCAATAGCTGTCGCTCCCAATGTAGTTTTGGAGGTACCAGACAAAACTATGACTTTTATGAACAGCCAAGAGGTAATAAAGATATTAAAGAGAAAAAAAAGAATACATGTTTATGTAGCTTATACTTTACAGAATGGTATGTTAGCGAATTGTGTTGCAAATGGTACTTTTATAGAAGATATAAATTTAATGTAAGTAATATTTTGGTACAGCAGATTTATTTTTATTTATGTTACTATATTCGCTATCACAGTATTTTATTTAGAAATTTTGACCTATAAAATGTAAAATGCCAATTGATTATTAGTTATATTAGTTATTAATCCTTTTGAAATAGATATCGGCAATGTAAGTTCATACAAACCATTAATGGAAGGAATTAAAATGTATTAAACTATTTTTCAGTGGTTTGCAAAACACATAATGTGCATTTGAAATGTAAACACAAATGATATAGTAGAAGTAATTGACATTTTTAATCAGGTCAGAAGGTGTAGAGACGCCTGGAACAACTACAGCTTGTATTATCAATCAAGAAAGTATTTTAAATAAGTCCGAGTCACGGAAAGTTAAAGAAAACTTGAAATGTGATACTTGCAATAAGGAATTTGATAAAGTTAGTAGTTATAAGAAGCACTTGTTGGTACATAGAAATGTGAAGAAATTTAAATGTGAGCATTGTTTTGAAAGCTATAATATTGAAGATAATTACAAATTGCATATGGCATTGCACGGACAAAACCAACCGACATGTCCTTTGTGCAAAAGACAATTTCAAAGATTGGCAAGCTTGAAGTCCCATTTAATGATGCATCAGGTTGAAGAGACATTTGTTTGCAGAGAGTGTTTAGCAGAATTTGAAAAGGAGGTTTGACATTACGAATATAATTTTCTTATGTATGCATTTGTGTTTTTCTAGGATGAGTATAACAAACATATGGAAACTCATAGCATAGCAAGACTTAATTTATTTGAAAATATACCTTATATTTGTTCATATTGCAATTATTTATTTGAAGATCCAAAGGATTATAAGGAACATGTGTCTTATCATATTAAGGTATGTTGTTGTAAAAATTATTATTAATACTTTATTACTACTTCACATATTTTTTCCACTAGATAAAAAAATTAGTTTATAACCCAAAGAAAACTAGGAGACGTACCACAAACAATAAAGAATATAGCCATAGGTGTTCAGTATGTAGTAAATCATTTCCGAAAAATTGTTTATTGGAACGGCATATGAGAATACACAATGGTGAAAAACCATTTGCGGTATGTTTTATCTTTTGTTCTAGTGTTAATTATAGGTAAATTTTGACTTTTTTCATGTGTTTGTGCTTGCTAAATTATGTCAAATGATATGCATATGAGCAATCAGGTTATTCCTTTTTTTCGAATTTTTTCTTTATTAAATGGGAAATACAATAACAGATGAAGCTTTCTTCATCCTCGTTTTAATTTTTTTACCATCTATTGTTTCTATATGAGATTAATTACTATTAATTTTCTCTTTGGGTATATGGTATATTGTAACAATAATCTTGTGAATTGTCTTATTCATAATTATTTAGTTGATTTTTCTTGGCGTGCAGACTAATTTTCTAACCAAAAATGTACTATGGAATAGAGTTATTTGACGTTTCAAAATAATACAGTTATTCTGAAAGGCAAAGACGATTTCTACACTTTTTTTCGTTTTAGTATTCTGCCCATAATATTTTTTTTTCTTCAAATTCATATAATTACTTAATTGTTCATTAATTTGATTAAAATACAGTTTACAGTTACCAAATTTTCTTGCGGTACATTGATTTAGAAAGAGATATACCAAAGTGGTGTGCATTATTTAAAATTTTCTAGCATTGTCTTCTGTTTCAAAAATTTAAACATTTAACATATATGATATAAATATTCTATTTTTTTTATGTGATTTTTATCTATTCCGGAGTTGTTTTTCGCTAGTTGGTGATTTGTATATTTAAGGTAATTTGCGATACATTAATAACATAATTATTATTTAGCGTTAGTTAATTAACGCAAGTATAGTGGCTTAAAGTCGTCCTACAATTATTGTTATCCTTTATAGATACATATTGTAGTTGCAGATCGATAATTTAGCAAATAATTTCAGCTTAATAATGAGATTTCAATCTTAAATTCTCATTCATTTATTCTTCCACAGTTGTAATTAATATTGCGTGGGAAATATAATACGAGAAAACGTTTCTTATTCTTGATGAATGTAATGGCTTTCAAAATTTTTTTTTTCTTCTCTTTTTTGATACTGCCTTAGTTTTAATTATGCAAACATGCATAAATTTATTTTTATGTTTCTACAAAAGTGGAAGAAAAAAACGCAATATTTTGATTTTAATTACTTGAAGAAAACAATTTAAGCAGTACTCCTCATGTGCATACCGTCTAATATAATTTTGTAAGCAGAAACAAATGACAAAGTTTAAATTTGCCTACTGTGGATAGTAAAATAAATTTACCCATACGATGTGGGCTTTATGTTCGATACTGTGCGAGTTATTGCGATGAAAATAGTAAGTAAATGTATTTTTAGTGTCCAAAATGTGATAAAGCCTTCGCGCAGAAAGGCACCCTGCAAATACATTTAGTAAAACATTCGGGTCATAAACCGTACAAATGCACGTTGTGTCCTGCGGAATATTTCCAAAAAGGTATCCGTTTTGTCCTACCCTTCCTCACGTCTCCTCTCTAATAGCGATCTGCCGCAGGGAATTTACGTGTCCACGTGGAGAAGACCCATACGGCGCCGCCGAACATCGACAAGATGTACAAGTGCACCCAGTGCACCTGCATATTCAGGAAAATCGCCTCTCTGAACGCCCACATCACCAAGGCGCACGGCGATATGAAGAACATCGACGAACTGACGGACATCAACGGCAGAGTTAAGGCTTTGAGGGAGATGGCCGAGCAATTTCCGAATCCCAGCAAAGAGAACATAGTCGCGGGAAATACGAAAATCGATCTGTTGAACGCGGAACCGAACGAAACGTTCGTTAAATTAGCCGAGAACTGTGCCGACGGTACGTTAAGGAGATACGTTGTGAAGCAGAGGAAAGTCGGCGATACGAAATGGTTTATTTGCCTGTATTGTAGTAAGGAATTTAAGAAGCCGTCGGATCTGATCAGACATATTCGAATTCATACTCGGGAAAGGCCGTACAAGGTAAAAGTTTGAAATTTTTGCATTATTTTCCTTTTTTCTTCTTATTTTGTTAATCTATTAAATATTTGAAAACTTGGTAATTTGTCCGATTTGAGTAATTGATATAAATTGTAAAAGGTACACAGATAATACTCAATCTTACGATGATTTATGGGCTTCATGTTTCAACCCAGCTGGGTCATCTTCAGAGTCACCTATAATATTAATGAAAGTTTAAATCATTTAATGGTGAATTTGTTTTAAAAAACCTAGTTAACAATTAGACTAAACATATACATAAATGTAAAACTGCAAGTTACTACTGTAATATAAAAAGTAAAATTAAATAAATTAAGAATTCAACATTAATTTATTAATTTTTAAAACACTATACAATCATTCGTTCGGATAATGTATTCTGTTTGTGGATGGATGACCATCAAGATATTCATAACTTTCTTAATTACATACATAAATAATATCCACACAAAACTTTATTTTCCTCTGAAGGAAGAAATAAACCGTAAAATATGTTTTTTTATATTTAAAAATACACTTTATATGCACGGACTTTATATTTTACCACTCAATCAAACAGCATTTGTTAAAGAACTTCATAAAGCAACTAGAGAATAGGCAGAAAGGTTTTCCTACCTAACCTGTGTATCTTTTACAGCTTATTTAAAAACTTGTTTTATTGTTTTTGATACATGACTGAAGATAATAATGAAACAAATAAATATTTCGAAATATTTCAGCATCAGTGGGTGCCTCTTTCAATTATTGCTGACATAATTTTCATTGTTCATATAGTACTATAAAGCGAAGCCAATAAAATTAGCCCTTTTGTCTCACATATTCTGTAATTATTGAATTAGGTGACTTATTCTTATCCTCAGGTCAGAATTTTTTATCTTAAGTTTCCAGTCATCCAGCTTAAAATTCGAAAACTAGATCCATTAAAAAAAAAAAATAGAAGAAAGTTAATTTAGTATCTGTATTATTAATTTTGCGACTGAACTGAGTTTATGAAAAAAATCGAAAGTAGATGTATGTACATACACTGAAACACAAAACTCTCCCGAAAATTTCTTCGTGAGCGAATAATACATCTAATTTAAATGTAAACATATCTGAGGCAGCGCTCTACGGAAAGTTGAGCAACTTTGCCACATTTCAAGCAAACACAAAGTTGTTGCTATGAAAAAATATTATATTAAGATTAGATGGAAAAATAATTATCCGTATGAAATTGAAAACAATAAAGTAAACCGAATTAATATGAGTGCAATATAGGTAGTATTATTTAAACAGTAAACATTATGTTAGCAATTAAATAAGGCATCCAATGATGACGAAATGTTTTGAAACATAGTTTAATAATGAAAATATTTAATTTTGCAGTGTAAAACTTGCAATCAAGCTTTCGCCCTCAAGTCAACGTTACTATCACACTTAAACACTCACGACGGCAAACGAGAATACCAATGCTTGTTGTGTTTCAAGTATTTCACCTCTGCGAGAACCTTAAGTGCGCATACAAAGCAAGTAACACACCCAGTCATCCGTCTTTGCCCCTTTTTCACATATCGAATGCCTTGCAGGAAACACGGAAAGTCCGGTTCCGCCACCAGTCTGAAATACAAATGTTCGACCTGCAAGAAACTGTTCGGCACGTTCGCCAAAGTAAGGAGCCACATGGAAGTGCATAATTGTAACAACGACGATATCGAGAAGGATTCGCGCGACGAGCAACAGGAAAATCTCGTTCCGTTAAGGCAACCCATGGTGGAAACTGATAAAGGTATGATTTACGAATTGTTACGTCGGTATGAGGTAAATGCGAAATTCGTTCTTCTCTCTCAAGGCTTAGTGTCCGTGCCCGCGCCCAAACCTCGGATACCGCATGCGGAAATGGAAGAGTATAAGAATAGACCGTACAAATGTCACAAATGTGACGCGGCCTTCACGAAACCGACGCACGTTAAGAGGCACATGCTCAGGCATTCCGGCGAAAGAAACTTTAAATGCGAGCTTTGCGCTAAGTAAGAACGAGATCTATAGTGCGTTACACTTATTTTTGACTCTAAAAAGGTAGTGAGGTAGATACACGAATTGTCCTTAAAACTATTTTTGTAAGAAATTTAAATTTATGACGTGTAACCATTTGATTGCTACGAGGATTTACATTACAAATGTCAGTTTCGAAATTGTAGAGAACATAACTAATCAACATACAACAAGTCAACATTAATATGCATGAACTAATTTTATTGAGTGTTTGATGAGATACAAACAAGGCGAAAAGAATGGGACACAAAATGGAGCCTCGGGTCACTCCCACATATCGCCAATGGTATATTTGAATAACAATAGTTGAGAAGAGAATGAGATTAAGTTTATCGATATGAGCACCATAAATTATTGCAAGTGTTAAACAACAACAGCTAAATTGGAATAATCCATGATTATTTGCTTATTTGTACATGTTAAATTATGGAGTAATGACGTTAATTTTAATATTTGTTGTAATCTTGTATTTTATATTTGGTAGTGCCGCATCATAAAAGCGTCATTGATCACGTGCATCGATTTTAACCTGCATTTACTATGTACGAAACGTTTGGAACGTTAAATTCAAATTATCCGGAAATTATGCAATTTTGATATTCTATATGAGAAATAGTGAATTTCTAGATAAATAAGGATTTTTATTTATTTCTTCATACTAATTATCAGTTTATTTTATAGTGGTTATAAATTTAGGTCCTCTCTTGAAATCGCGATATTAAATATTATCCTTTTCACTTGTACAACACAGTTTAACGTTGCGGTTAAGATTAAGGTAATGATAAAGCGAAAACATATTTTACAAATTTTACTCTTCAACAAAAGTCTTCACCTGCCTCTAATGTCAAAAATAAGTGGAACGCGCTGTACATGGCTTAATATTAGAAGCAATTTATGAAGAAAAAACCAAATCATTTAAGGACATTTTTTACATCTTACGCCCTGAAAGAACATCTGCGGTTTCATAATCCAGAGAAAAAATTCGCTTGCACTCTCTGCCCCCAGAGATTCGTCGCGAAAGAATTGTTGAAACGGCATCAGATTAAACATTCATCCGCAAGACCTTATATTTGCCCATATTGTAAGAGAAGATTTAAAACGGCTCCGTTATGCCGAAAACATATTAATATCCACGGAAGTGATGTGAGTAGTTCCACAATCGTTGCAATATGTAATAATTTTTTTGATCGATTTTCATTTTAGACCAATTTACTTAATAGCGAATTAGACACTATAACAAATACGAATCCTGTAAAAATGATCGATTTATCAGATACGATTAGAGACAATCCGTTCGATTTAGACACTCAAATTGATGATGGTAACGTCTTTTATAAAGCAGGAAATACTCAAGTGGAACTAAGACAAGATGTAACGACAACGCAATTGCGAAATATTAACGAAAAGAAAAGTACGAAGAACAAAGGGAAATCCAAAAAATCCAAATACAAATCCCAAGGTAAAAGAAAGGTAAGAGAAATTGACGTTTTCACTACGTTATCGTTGAATTTTTAATTTTCATTCAGGTCACCGATAGTAACATAACCTATAATCATGATGTGTTGAATTTACCTACCAATGCGCAGATATTCGTTTCGAAAGAAGGTCACTATACCATCATTATGCCGGAAACGAACGAATCTGAAACGTCTGAAATTAATGCGAATGTCGGTAGCATCGATCAAGGTCCTGCGACATTTATTAGTTACGACGAATATCCGTCTGTTAACAGCGATGTGTACAATACGATTTTATCCAACGTAAAGTTGCAAGTACGTTTAGATTGTTGTAACATATGGGAAATTTATTTGTTATTAAAGTATGGTATTTTTTTTTTGATAGGTTTAGCATGCCCAACTCTGTTCAATTATGCTGTCACTATTAGTATAGGAGTAAATTTAAAAATAATGAATTGACAAAAAGTGTTGTTAGATGCAATGACATTTAAAAAAAAAAGTTATTCAAAAGGATTTGAGGATTTAATTCTGAGCGTAAACGAGGATAAAAGTATTTAAAATCGCAATATTTTCTCAACAAATTACATAATTTCATTTTTTTTATTTACTTTTAGTAGTTTAATTTCCGTAAAATCTGTTTAATCGGTTGATGCTTAAGCAATTTTCTCAATTATTACCAGGGCAAAAAGGTTTGTTTGTTGCAGCAATACTTTTGCTTGCTATGTATATGTTTACAGAGCATTAAAAGTTAAATATATGAAGCTGTTAAAAAAAGAAATTAAGTTTTGTCAAGAATAGATGTAGCCAACCTACGAAAATAAATATAAACTATAAATTAATCAATCTAGAGACTTTTTCATATCAACTTCGGACACTTTCGGTCATGTGAACACCTGTTGTTGACTATTAGCCATTATTTGTGATTTGATTCTGATCTTATAGCCTTTAATCTTTTCGGAAACAAGATATGGAATCAAGACTGCTGTCTTGATTCCATATCTATCTGTGATAACTGTTTCGCAGTTAATTTTTATCTGTTGTCTTGTTTTTGATTGTCTTTTGTTCTGCCGTGTGTTTTTTAAATGCCCTTTTTTCGACTTTTTAATTTTTAGATTTCGTAACATGACGTTTTAAGATCTGAAGATGGCATTTGTGCGCCGAAACATGTCTTAAATATATTTAGAAGTTTTGATGAATGTATGGACGTTTTTTCCTTCTTTTATTATTTACTAAAAAAGTAAATGGCGACTATAAGATTAAAAAATATTTTTTGGCATTGATGTTTTTTTTTGCGTTTTATTTGAGCGTATATGAATATTGACATGTATTCATTGTTTCAGCAATTTGCTCCAGTTTAAATAACCGTTATTTTATCTATATAAAACGTACTTTCTTAAGCTTCATCAGGCAAGATTTTACATAAAAATTATTTTCCTCTGGTATATCAAGTTACATTGTCATTTTGACAGCTGATGAATAACATGTAGGTTATAAAAACCACGAAAACCGTCAAATGATTGTCAAGAACTATTTTGACAAGGACTGTGTTTGGGACAGTTCGACTTCTATTGGGTACAGAGAACTCAAAAAATATGGCGGTTCCGCGCTAACGAAACTTGCTAAGCGTGCGTTTTTGGTTACATGTTTCTTGCCAATGTCTTATCTGTAATCTAACCTCATTTCTTGTTTATTTATGACATATTTTTTAAATTTACCTCTGTACTGGTGGTCACGTGAAATGTGTTGAAATAAATTTTGGTGTTACACATACCGAACCTATTTTCACAAATAAAAAAAAAATTACCTGTATATGATAATAAAAAAGAAATCTGTCATATGTTTTAACATTACATGCACATCACTGTATAAACTACATAATTGACTATTTCAGAACAGCGATCCAATTTTGATGAGCACAATAGGGGAATCGCAAGACTCCAATATACTATTCATGGATCCTACTTTACCCCAATCTCGGAATTCCAAAGCGAAACTCAAAATTTTGAACCGTTCAATCCAACGATATTCAATACTCCCGCGGACTTGAATTTAGGGGTTCAACCGACTGTCGCAAACGCAAACACCATGTTGACTCAAGACAATCAAACGGTAATCTCAACGTCGAGAGTCGAACAATCGATAAAACCTCCTCAACCTAAATTGGGTTTCGTCGACAATACAGGGAGCGTATTGAATAAAAGAGTGGCTGGAATTGATAATTCCAAATTGCTCCTGGCTCCGGAAAGTGTCACTTTGCATGATAACTTGATTATAACGTTGAACGAAGATGAATTCGCCAGTATGAATTTCGGTTTAAATAACGGAGCCAATTCGACGAACGATAATTTGAACTTGAATATCATGGATAGCTTCGTTTGTATGCTTTGCAAAACCGCTTTCGGTACTGGTAACGATTTAGAGAAGCATCAATGCATATCGACAGAGTTCGGTGATGATGTTAGTGTTGACAAAGGTTCAAATTCCGTCGGTCTCGACCAGAACTTACACGATATCCCACAAAACGAACAAATTACTCTTATAACCGATTATAATGACCAGGTATGTCTTGTTATATATAGATATAAACCCTCGTCGACATCATCATTATTCTCACTTATTTCAGCTGCAAACTGCTCACATTGAGATTTCAACAGATGAGCCTGGCTCCGATTCTCCGATTTTGAGAGAAACTTTAAGAGAGGACGATTTCGAAGAGAGGGATGCGACGTTTAGATCGGACAAGGCGAAGAAATTCGAGAACAAGTGCACTTATTGCGGTAAATCGTTCAAGAAAGCTTCGGATTTGGTGAGACATTCTAGAGCCTTCTATTATTTGTCTCCTTGCTGGATGGTGTAATTTTCAGGTTAGACATGTGCGCACGCATACGGGCGAGAAGCCTTATACCTGTACTAAGTGCAATAAGAGTTTCTCTCTGAAATCGACTCTGCAATCCCATCAGAGGACGCACAGCGATATGAGGAATAAAGAGTTTGTTTGTTCGGTTTGTAATTGCAACTTTAGCTGCCGAGCCACTTGGAAAATTCACATGCGCATACACACAGGTAGATCAAAGATTAAATGACAATCAGTAATCATTGACATGAAATCGTGAATGTCCCATGTACATTTGTTTGTCGAATACGAAAATAAAATTACATTTCAATAAGTACATATTTTCATACTCTACTCTATAAAGGAGATAGTATACAAATGTTTCTTCTGAGGTGGAAGTAAGTCGTTATAAACAGCAAATTGACGAAAATTAAAGGGGCGGTATTTTTGATTTTAAAATTTATTAGGAAATAATGTTTATTTTATATTAAGCGCTTTTAATAGAAAATCAAAATTTATTTTAGTAACACTATTCTTGATTAAATAGTGGTTAATCAGCAAAGTGTTCATAATGTTATCTCCATTACTAAATAACACTTTTGATTGATGATAACATTAAAAACTTTTAAGAAAAAAAACCACATTGTTTGAGTGCAGTAGTTAATTACTGTAGTCTGTTTTTAAACTAAGAGGAACAAATGAAAAAGCCGCATTTACACTATATATATTACTAGATAAATCACTAGGTCATTCTTGCGGTAAATTTAAAATATCTTCAAAGCCCGTAAAAATCACATAACGTTAATAAATTGTGTTCTTTGAAGGCAGTTCTACATGATTCAAAAAATATAACAGAACTATACTTACAATACTTTCATTTCTTTTCTGTGAAAGAAATACTCGATCGAACATCTGGGCTTTAATCCCAGTAAATTATACGTTCATTCTCGAATAAAATTGTGTGTAGTAAATTGTTAAAAGCTCAGGTCTAGTGAGAAATCATTTTGTCTGCTCGTTACTTACATAAAGTAAACGCAATAAAGATTATCCACTCTAGTATCTGAAACGTCTGGTAAACTATCACTATCGGCACCCACAGGAATAATGAATCTACTATCCCATCTAATCCCATCTAGTGTGCACATTTTTGTTTCTTCTTGAATCACATGCTCCACACAAGTCTTCCAATTAACATTTCTTATATTTCCCATGGCTTGTAATAAAAGTTCTTTCACTTGTCTCAATTTAAATGTATTGTTCTTGAATGCCACTGCATATTTTATTTTTGCCCATTTCAATTCTATTGGATTAAGTTCACACTGATAAGGTGGCAATCTTAAAACTATTTTATTGTTAAGTTTTGCCATTTCATTGATTACATACATATTGTACTGGTCTTTATTGATTTTGATTAAATTCAGAAGTTCAGATCCAACCATATCGTCTTTCAATTCAATCTGCTTAGTTTATACAGCCATTTCCGCATATCTTTTCCCTTATAGATGATGTTGCTGGAATTTTCGCCAGTTTACGACTATGGTATGATGCATTATCCATGACTATAACAGCATTCATCTCCTCATGATAATCTTCAGGTTTCTTGCCTTCGAAAAGCAAGTTTCAGCCAGTTTCATCTTACTCCTTTACGGTTCGGTACACTGTTGACTTTACAACTCCTTAAAGTAGAAATTTATAAAATTGGTTACAATATTCAAACTGTCAAAACTTATCCAGGGCGTTACTAATTTTAGAAATGATAGCCGTTTTTTTTTAGTTTAGTTTAGTTCGCAACTGCTTATACATATTTAGAATACACTGCTTTTCAGCTACCGATAAATGTCCCAAGTCTAAACGTTTGCGTTTTTTTTTGGAGGTGAGTATCCATATTAAGGTAACACGTACACACTACTGATTATTTCGTTCTTAAAAGAACGGGGTCGTTCACATTTGACGGAGCAACAGAAGAAAGAAAACCACAGGAAAGACGAAAGTTGTCAACTGTTTGACATCGATATGTTAAATTTATCATCATGCATACTATGTCAAAATTAGTTAGTTCCAAAAATGTTATAGCCTTGAAAAGGAAAACTTCAAAATGGGAATTATTTAATTGACTATCAAAATTGCTTCTCATTACTTCTCAGACACGCATTCGGTTGCTATCTGCTTATGCAGGTAGGAGATTTTTTTTGGGGTACCTACGTGTAAAACATTTGGCAGTTATAAAAAATCAGATAGGAAAGTACGAAAATTCGCTGTGGATGACGACATTTGTCGGGCTTAAATGTCGGTTTTAAATTTATCAAATAAGCAGTTTGAAGTTGAGAACTGCAATGACGCTGAGTCATACTTTATGTACTTAATAGCTTTTGATATTTTTATTTGAACGTTGGGGACAAACAAATGCATATGGCAAACGGAGTGAATTGGCAACTTATTCATTCATTCATTCATTTTTTATTCGTCATACATTATATAATACCTTTGGAATGTACCATCAATTCGTTTCTGATGAAACGTTATATTCATTACGTAATTTGCAGGTGTAAAACCGTATGCTTGCCATATATGCCATATGAAATTTAGAACATCATCGTCTAGGAAATCCCATCTAGCCACTCACGCTAAAGAGACTAAACGGAACGAGTATAAGAGCGCTAATCAATTCAATCGCTATTTGGAAGGTATGATCACTAACCAAGCCAAAATCGAGGACTCCAATATAGTTACGGAAAATGTGCGTAAATCTAATTTACGTTATTTTATCATCATTATGTTGTTACTATTTTTTTTTTAATTGAAATAGATGGAAAACAGCGAAATACAACATATAGAAGGTCTTCCTGTTGATCTACTGCAACAACTCCAAAACGCCGCATTACTCCTCCAAGAAACTGACGGCGATATCTTGAACGACGGATTGATGCAATTGAATTACGATACGGCTACCATACTGAACCCTAAAACCGTGAAAACGGTGCCGATTCAAGACGTTCTGAATGTTACAGATACAGAACAGAACGGAAATCAGGCTTCAAAGAAATTCGAATGCAACTACTGTCATAAAACGTACACCACTAAAGCTGTTTTGAGGAAGCATCAGAAACGACACAAGAAAGATTTTCAATGCCCAAACTGCGATAAACAATTCGATTCTCAGCATGCGCTGGACAAGCATGTTAAGTTGCATTCGGGTTATAGGCCGTTCTCTTGCACCCATTGTGCGAATAGTTTCAGCGAAGAACGCAGTTTGAAAACACATATGAAACGGTAAGGAATCCCGAATTGAAATAAAGTTTATCCGGAAAATACTCATGTGCATTACAATTTATATTTTCCAGGATCCATAATGTACACACGTGAACAACACGTTGTCCGTGTATTAAGCAGTAGCAACGCCATGACTTTTGAAGCAGAAAACGATACTATACGTATCTTTTACCTTTTAATTTATTAATTTTTTTTTGCTTTTGTTTTTTTTTATTAGTTTCATGCCCTGTTTAGGAGTAATCAGCCGCAACTTGTACAAATTCGTATTTAAACTTATGACTGCTTGTAATGTAATATTTTTGTACAGTTTTATATATTAAATATGTGTAATATATGTATATATTTTAAATTTAAATATTGTTTTTTTTTCTTACTTATTATCTTTATATCTTGTTTATCAGTTCAAACGAATAGCTAAATTCTTTTAAGTCCTACTAAATAAAATGATGATGATGAATTTTTTTCTGTCGGTCTATTTAATCTATATTATGACTGTGATGGGATAGCCATATATTTATTGATGAGATTTATTGTATTTATTTAACTCTGCACAAGGATTTTATATGTCTGACGCTAATTGGAAATAAATTTACAAATATTTTAGGATAGCATTGTACGGTTTTACCATAATTTTTTTTTTATTTATTTAAAGAAATTTTACTCCGATACTATACCCTATGAACACAATTTTTTATTTATTTATTTTTTTTTTTGTCTGGAACCGCCATTGTTTTTGCCAGAAAGTCAAGCTCTCCCAAATTTGGCTCTCGTCAAAATGGTTCGTAACAATCATTTGACCGTTTTCGAGGTTTTTATAACCTACAAACATACATTCAAGCGAATAACAGCTGTGATAAAGGAACATGTCAACCTGACAGGTAGCAAATTTTATTATTTTCGTTCTAGCCAATAGCAGTTAAGCAGATTGAAAGCCATTTCCCCTTTGAGATCAAAGATGCCGGCGCTGTTTGTCCGTTCTTGCTGAAATGTTTCTTGGTTGAACGATCCCTCGTAGTCCAGGGTCCAATAAGGACCGTTTATAATCGAGTTATTATTTATAATACAGACGTTGTAATCGAATTCTCGAAATATCGTCAATAATCGAGTGATGTCTTTTCCATCATTCGACTATGCCCACCACTAGTTTATTGAAAAAGGATAGGCATCTTAAGAACATATATTCTATTTTGATATTTGAGGTATTAAAACCATATTAAAACAAATATTCATTTATAGACATCTGGTTTGTACGTTGAGGTTACACCAATTGCACTGGTGCATATTTTACCTTTCTCACATACGCAAATAGCACAGTTTTGAATATACTGAACCTAAAATGTTCCACAAGGGAAAGGGGGCTACAAATCTTGGTCACAAATCTCGCTGTAGTGGGGATAAATCACAACATTAAATTTTTCAAATAGAACATGATTCCTTTGAACAAAACCGGTTTTGTTCACTGATCAATGTTAAAAAGAAAGTACCTTATAGCACAACCACAGAGTAGCATAACAAGCTTCATTCTCAGTCGGCAGCTTTGATCTTTGCAAGCTATATTTCATGTCCTCGAACCCCATCAGACGCCATTTTGGGAAGAACATTAGTGAGGGGTGGAATAAGCAGAGTTAATATTTATACCAGTATTGCACTTAGGCAGAAGACAAGAAATATATTCGTTAAACAAATTATACCAAATATGCTTCTTATTTATAAATGAAAAAGAAGTGTATGTTATAAATATAGTATTGGTTCCTTTTCAACAAGCACCATCCATATGCACCAAATTAATGTGTTTGTTTAAGTTTAAAGAAAATGCATATTGTTATTCACAAAGGCAGAATGTATGGGTTAATTTATGTTACATATACATATACCATACACCATACACCTATGTATATCTAGTATGATAGATTATCAATAAATGCCGATCAAAATTCATTACTTAGTATGTACCTACTACTTATTCTGAACAGAAGTGATTTTGTTACAGTATATTTCAAACACAACACGATAATCGAATATTAGAAATGAACGAACTTCAGTTGCACATGTAATATTAAAAATCATCTTAGACTTATTTTGGCAACTTCGTCTGTGGTTTATGAGACATTTATTGGGATATACCCCCAAAATCAAATTTATTACGCGAAATTATTAATTAGTATTAAAAAAAAATTATGCAATTGCTTTTTTCGGTAAGTGAATGCATATCAAAACTTTGGCAAATAAATTTTACTTCCACCGTAATACCAGTATTTTACTTTGGTGCGATAATTGTTTATTTACTGTGTTGATTTGTAAATAGGTTATAGAAAACTATTGTATTGTACTCATCTAATTTAAAGAATGAAATGCCTATACATATTCTCCCCATCTTTTACGAGATTGCTGCATTTTTTTTCTAGAATTTATATTCCCAGTATACCAAATTCAAATTTTTCGCAATTATATTCAATAACTTCAACTTAAAGGTATTCAAATAATTATTAATCTAATACAAAAATCGTAGATAATTTCATGCTTTAATGGTGAAGTTACTAAAAATGCGGGAAATTTGAATTTGGTTCACTGAGTTATTAACTCACACATTTTACGGGTTATATTTATACATTGCTGTGACAATTTTCAATGCGATTGTTTTGTGGCTATAGTCATTCAAAGATTTAAGGAGTTAATATTTAATTTAAAAAAAATCAATCTGAATTTTCTGTACTAGATTTGACAGCGCTGTATAGATTTCTCATAAGCTCAGTTTGCTATTTGGCAGTAAATTTACTGAGGCGTGGAGTTTCATTGAAGAAGTATTTCACTATTCATTTAAAAGTCAGTAATCGATGATATGTACGACTAAACGATAGAAAATTATACGCATATACATATAATAAATTTGCTAACATATTCGATGTATCATAATATATTGAATACAATGTACGCGATACTAGTTTCATTTTCGTAAGAGCAGTTTAGTATTTTGTTTTCTAATTTGCACATTAATCGCCCTTTTTTAACTTTAATAATCCGGTACAAGCTCTTTAAACCTATAAAAAAGTATATATATCCTTAATTTCTGATTGAAAGCTTGACGTCATTATTGTAGGCACCATGTATTTTAGATTGAAAAGAATACGTGTGTATTATGTAAGTGATATATCTACATGTTTCCATACTATGGATAATAATTTAAGTATATAGTATGTATTAGAGCGAGGAATAAATTTAATCTTATTTAGTGAGGTATATAAGGCGCAACCGGGATATATTCGCCTCATCCCTTTCTTTCCGTCGCTACTGTACAAAACCGTAATCGCCGGTTTAATACATACATCTTAACAATGAGCCTCATAAACGTCTCTATTGAGAAAAATACTGGCAGCGGATGGGGGATGGGAGCGGTCTGAAAGGAGCGGTATCAGTGCTGCTATCTGCGTGCTCGCCGCGCGGTCTCCAGAGACGAATCCTGCAGCAACGAGAGGAGCCATTGTGACTGACAGATCCTGGCATGTTCAGATGGAAGGCCCTTTCCTTGCATACGAATGGCCTACTTGTACAGAGACTCTGTCAGGCCGGGGAATATTTATGGGGAACATTCGCCCGCGCTCGATGCGCAACTTCCACGCTTTATGCAGATAAGCTGCTTTAATTGGCCCGAGTTCGCTCCCCCCCACCGCCCGCCCGTTTCGTTCCGTTCCGTGGAAATTCTATCTCGTCCTCGGTTGCGCCGCGATGGGGACTACGGTAATTTGTGTCATTTACACGCAGGAAAAATATCCCGGGGTCGTCGCCGAAGACGCATCGTCGTTTTCTCGTCCTGTAAACTCGTCCTAAATATGGTGGGATAAAAGAGTTCTTCAATTGACGGTTCCCTTTTCCCCATGAATGCTCTAGTTTTCCTTTCTCACTGTCGTCGTCCTTTTCATTCAATTTTCAACCAAATATTCGTCAGCCATCTTTGTAATTAAAGGTTGTTTTAATTTTTGCCAAACATATTTCTCAATAATTTTATAATTTTTACTTACAATTAGTTGCAAAGTTCACGTAGAGAATACCGATTTACTGTGATTACCAGTAATACAAAATTCTTTTATACTGAATATAAATAATACATATAGTGAGATGCCTACAATTATTAATATAGGTACTCAATATCTTAGATTAAAATAATTTCAAACATTTTACGTTTTACCTAGTTTTTTTTTTTGTTTGCAATTTGTATTTCTGTTTTAAGGGTTACCAAAGTTGGAAAAATCTACTTAACATACACATATAAATCGCAAAGTTCGCCAATGAACAACAAAGCCGTTTAGAAAAGAGAAAAGGTCAACAGTATTGGCAAAGTTTGACTTTCCCCTTGCCTGTTCTCGGCCCTCCCAATTTGCTTATGCATGGACCATAGTCTTTATAGCGTCCAGTCGTTCTGGATGACCCCGTCGGAGAGTAAAATGTGTATCTGCTTCCCTATTATGAAGACAATGGACTTCGGAATAGTCGAAATTAAGGGGCATAGGGAAGATGCATTATCCCTTTTAATTAGATAGCTGAGAGGGAAAAAAGCCTTTCTTTTTTTGTGGAAACTGAGCAATTCGGATTAGATGACAATAAATCCCGAATAAATTACCCAGAAAGTTCTGCGTTTTGAATAAACAATCCTAGCTTGGTTTAGTATAGAACGGATTTTTGTTACAGGGTACGGTAATGGGTAGAAGGGTTAATTTTTTTACAGTAACAACAGAAATTATCTTTAATATTTATTTAGGTTAATTGTTGCCAAAGAAAATGTACATCAGGTGGCGCATCCACCAAAGTTATACATCCCTTTTCATACATTTTTTTCTTTAAATTCTAAAAGTGCTCAATTCTTACGCACATTTGAATGTAAAACATTTAAATTTTAAATTTAATTTGGATATTTTCAAAAATCGTTGCATTAGTGGTAAAGTTGTGTTCTTAACACTTAATTTACAATACGAGGAAATTAAAGTATTTTCTTTAGCCCTGCACACAAAAATGATACTTGATTTATTATTTTGGGCAAAACAACAAGGCATCTTTTGACATCTGCTTTAGAAAAAGAATAAAATCCGTGGTAGATCTAATTACACCTTCAAATATTCTTCATAAAGTCGTGAATTTCACACGCGTATTATCTTTTCGAGAGAGATGCTTGCCGTCTAACATCTCCTTATATACGATAGTACGTAGTATCACTAGTGGAGGCTGAGGGCCGGGCGAGCAGAGCTGTGTAGAGACAAAGGATCCGGGCGGGTTGAGATTTAAATCAGCGCCGGTAAAGTGTGTCGTAGAAGTAAATGGCGCTTCTTTATTTTACACACGGACAAATAACGGGAGAACGCGGATTAAGGATTCTTTCTCTGCTCCTGGAACGAGTTATAGGCACTTCCTTCCCGTAGTTAGAATTAATCGGCCATTCCGGATCTCATCCATTAACATGCCGCCGCGTCTATCTGACGATGCTGCTTGTTTCACATTCATCCGGGGGCGCACGGATTCGAGGCCATCGCCACGCCATCTAGAAGGGTATTTTGTATTAAATTATAATTGCGAAATACAAGATTGTTGTGTGCGTATATGTAATTGGATCAATATACATAAGAAATACATACAGCTTTATTTATTCAGTACTATAAAATATATTGAGTATTACATATCTTCGGCAATGGGAATATACACGGAAATACATAACAGTGTTCCAGGCTGAGATTGTTGCAATTCACCATTCACTGTTGAAAATTTTAACACTTTTTTGACTAATTTAATAGTAAGGAGAGGTCCACACTCTTTTCGTGTTATTTTGTCGAGAACTATAGAAGTTTAAATTTGACGAGCAAAGATAGTCAAGTATTGTCTATTGCTAAGGGGTTATTTTGTCCAACTGACACGTGGAATTATAAAATACTTCTAGTCACATTTTATTTGAGCTACACTAGACAAATTTACTAGCTGTTTAACTAAATGAATGCGATCTATTGGGTGTTTTAACACCATTTTCTAAACACAACGTCTTTTTAATATGCAACTCCTATTTCTTAGTGCTATAATATTCTCTCTTTAAGACGTTTTCTCAATTATAAATATGCAAAACCACTCATTTACAAGTTTTGGCTTCAACTAAACGTACCAATTTTAAAATGATTTTTTGGGAACCATTATAAAATTAAGTGAATGTTTATGCTATTTGATTCAAGTCTAAACTAATTGCGTAAATAGATGTTCCCAATACATCTTTAAGATGTTGAAATTTTTTATGCCCACTGGAATTAACGTTTAATAACACGCGGTTACACTTTGCAAGTCAGTCACATTTGGTGGTTTGTTTGGATATGTTAATACGGAGAATCAAACACGAAAACAGATACACGTGCAATGCAGGTGGTGCGTATAATGCAATACTGTATTAGAATAGGTGGGGTTTCTATATTTCTATCCGAAGGAAAAATTCTGATTGGTTGACGCTTCTGAATGTCTAGAAACATAGTCAATCCTCATATCTGAACAAAGAATTCACACGAAATTCTAGTAATTTCTGTTCTATTAAATACGCGTAGTCAACTCGTCTGGCAAAGTTTGGAAAAATCAACACTAAAATATTTGACTAGCGCAAAATTAACGCCAACACCGTAATATTTTCAACAGTGTTGTGTCAGAGAAATAGAAAGATGTAACGAGTCAGGTAAAAGCGTAGCTATCTTCCCTGATAGTCAGTCCACATTTAAAGCGTTCAGTTCCATAAGTGTGGACTCTAAGTTGACTTGAAACTGCCCTAAATGAGGTGGGTACCCAAAGACAATTAACATTGGCCTGGGTGTCTAGCCATTCGGACGTGAGGGAAAATGAGGCGGCGGACGAGCCAGCTAGGCGAGCTTCGTTAAGGTAATTCTTTGGAGAAAGGATCTTTGGCACTACCAAATCTCCAATAAATAATCCATCAATGAATGAATACATAATCACTCCAGAGAATGATGGCAAAAATCACCGGAACAGAGACAAGCAAAAGAGTTTCTAAAGGGACATAGGAATTTACTAAAGATCTACTGAATAAATATAGGAAGACTGTTAAAATTACAGTATGTCAGCTGACGGGTAACTGTAAACTAAATAGGCATATGTACAACATAAACCTGGTAGATGACGCTATTTGCAGCTTCTGCCAAAAGGTGGACGAAACACCAGTTCATATTCTGGTGTCAATGTGACGGCCTGGGGAGGACAAGGTTTCTAGTAATGGGCGTGGAGGACCCCACAGCAAAGTAACTTTGCTGTGTTTGGCCAGGATTCTTCTGTTTTCTAGGCAATCCCAAACTAGTTTCGAGGTTACCTAATAGTCGCCTAAAACTTCTCGAATCTTTAAAAAGTTTGTGAAAAGTTCGGTTTTGTTTTTTTCGACACGGGTTTCTGTTTCGTCCGTTTTGTGGGAAACCGCCTTAATGTTGTTGAATTGGCAGGTGCGCGCTGTAATAAAAACAGCGCGCCATCAGATTTCAGAGCCATTTTCACCTCACTTTCTGATTTAATTCGAAACAACGGCAACTAAACCGTTCGCGCATTCCTCACTGAGAAAATCTCAGGAGAAAGGGATTTTACGCGGGGCATAGCGGAGTTTATATTTTCTATTATCGCGAGGGCCGGGCAAAAATCATAAACAAGAATTATTTACATGAATTAAAGGAGGAGCCGGGCGCCTCTTTCGATTTCTCCTGCACGTGCACGGGACCGACGGAATAAATTGTGACGAACGGGTCGGAAAGGAAACGCATACATTCCGGACGAAAAACAAGGACGTAAAACGGGCCCGCGGGAAATGAGTGTGTGTAACATAAATATCGCCGAATTTCTAATAAGATATAATTTCGTGCGTGGCGAATTTATTTGACGTCTCGGCGGCACATGCGTTAGGTTTATTTAGGGCCCGGCCGGTCCGTAAAAAATCCTCCTTTTGTGTGTACGTATGTATGTAGGTATTTTATTTTCTACTTCCGTATTCCTGCTCGGAATACCTTACGCCCTTACGCGAACTTAAGTGATGGAACGTTTACTTACGCAATATAGTATATTCTGATCAATGTCTACGGTGTACGATTTCATTTTGGAAAGTTGTAGCTTATATTACGCAGCTGTCTACGAACTTTATCGTCGATTTATACAGACAGAATTTCGTTATTTTTGTAAGGGCATCTACGTCTTTTTTCTCATATACAAACATACCTACGTATTGTGATCGTCAAAATGTAATTATAATATAGGAAAGCAAGGAGTAGGAAAGACCATTTCGCTTTAAAATAGAAACAGACATATCGCCGCCATATGCCTTTTATGCATAGTATAAGATCCTTATACTATAATTAAAACTTGTCGACTACGGTATACACTTTAATATAAAGCTGCTATGAAGCTAATACGAATGAATCAGATAACGTTTTATCGGATAAAATATGAACCAATATACAAAACCGTAAAGAAAAAACTTTAGATATTACATACCTATGTAGGTTAGCGTTCTTCAATAGCATAACCAAGTCACACAATAAAGTACTGCGAATATGCATCCATTTTTTGGGTCCAAAAAGAGGTGCTAATTATATGTCAATATTAAAGAGTAAATTACACTACTTAGTTATATATTGTGCAAAACTTTAAACAACTCGTAATTAGTACAAATAAAACACTTTTTGATAACCAGTAGTTCAATTAAAAGAAAGACACAAAAGAACATAAACTGACGCTTGTGTGACAACCGAAAAAGTAAGTTTATTTTTCTTGTATCGGTACATCATAGTACATGTGCTCGTTCTAATCCCCAATTTGAGTATAAAATCTACTTCTCACTCTAACACAGGTTCTCTATGTCTCGCGGTACTTTTTTAATGACTTTATAGCATATCAAGCACTTTAATAAGAGATTGCATAATCATATAAAATAAAATAGTAAATATATTACACAATGAATACGGAAAGTGTCAAATAGTGTCAAATAACGTGCTAGATTTTCTAATGAGTTATGAACGCTATTTTTTCCCATGTTAAATAAATAAATGGTAAATCCTTAACACATTTTTATTAATATAATTTTTGCCATACTTATACAATGTTTTATCAAAATGTTTCAGTAATATACATATGACGGTATAATTCATTTTTCAATTCGATATGCTGTCATTTATCAATTCCGCTTATCTTTCTGTGTCACTTGAGTTTACCGTTATTTCTCTCTCTCTTTCTCACACACACACACATAAACACACATTACAGAAGTTAAATTAACACAACACGTTTTGTTAACTAAATGTACTAACCAAACTTATTAGCTAACTCAACAAGAAAAACTTAGTGAAGATAATTATATTATTTCGTTGTTTCTATTTTAACTTAACAATGCCAAAGTCTTTATTTGAACAATAGGTAAGTGTTGTTTAATTTAAAAAATGAGCTTTATTAAGAATCTAGAGATATTTTATACTATTAGGTACACTTCATAATTATAAGGTGGAAAATGTATAATAATATCCTGATACCTGAACAATACTCCTTGCAAAGCGAAAATGAAATTCCCGTATAGTTTACTTATAACATAATAATATTACTAATCGGAAAACAATTCCACGTTTTGGCCCGACATAATTTTGCTATCTAATACAACAAAAATAGTTATGTTGAAATAACAGATAACAATTATGCATTTAACACCTCCCGTTTTGAGTGTACTCATCTTTTAGTATTTTTGTAATATAATTTAGTGGTTATATGATTTATTTTTCATATCTATAAAATAATTATAATATACTAAACAGTTTAAATGAGGAATATGGGAACGTCCCATATTTCCACTGAAATAACAATCTCACCTCTTTTATTATTGCCAATCTAAAATAGCTTCAGTTTTGGATGGTTAGGTAATTATCCATTTGTAAGCCATATGCTACTCACTTTTATTAACTGTCTCAAATATTAAATTTAGAACAGAAATCACGAATTATTAAAAGGGTAGTAAACCACAGGGTAAGCCGTATTTTTATCTTGACTTAATGAACCGGGGTATGTAATAAAGAAAAAACTTTCATCTTTAATTACCATTATAAAGCATACTAATGTAACCTCTCGGCCATAATTTAATTGCAATAATATAGGGGTAATTAGTGCGATTGTTGGTATCAAGGGAGTGTTAGAAGTAGATTGCCAAGTTTTAAACTTATTCTTATTTGCTGGCAATTTATTGGATATCCCGTTGGAGTTTTTAGTGTTTTATGCAGATTAATTTACATTTTTATTCAACTTAATTAAATAGTTACTGTCAATCTATAAATATATTTTTTTTAATAATGTATTAAGCGTAAAGCGCAGGATGATTTTTCTTCTTTTCGTTATTTACCGGGAGATTTGTTATTCGCAGCACCCGGACGTTTAGGCAAATCTGACAAGAAGCTTCTGATGTGTACAAATGACTACGTCTGTTAACAAAGACACGCCGCGAAAGCTTGCGTGTTTTCGCTCCTCTCCATACATATATCTGTATGTATAATGTATAAAGCAAGTCCGTAACTGTTGGGGGTATATCAATCGTTCCGTGTCGGCCTGCTGATATGCGAATATCTACTTTATGAGCCACCTGTTGCTGCTGTACCATCCTTGTGTTGAATTCCCCTGTCCTCTCTAAGCTAACGGATTTCGCCGTGCACTTGATGAAAGCTCGTGTAACGGGCGGGCGAAAAAGAGCCCCGGCACTGTGTATAGGGAGCCGCGATGTCAGGCGGAGGAAGAAAAAGAAAGGAAAAAAAATAAACAAGACCAGAAACCTTAACCGAGGAAAACGAGTACAAAGTGCATTAGCTTAAGAATTCCGTCGCCTTTTTGTTGTAGTCGGTGTTGTTTAAAGGTTTTTAAGGAAATATAGGGTCAATTGCTTAGTTTTAAGCTGACGGATATTTTTCTGGAAAGTGTAATATAGTGTGGGGTAAAATATGGAATATTAAACATTATTACAACCAAATGAAACATATTTTTTACACTAAATAATTACGCATATTATAATACATTATTATAAAATGTATTATAATGTGGGTCGGAAAACAATTTTTTTTTATTCGAATAACTTTGAACAGCATGTATATTTGATTTGTATTAATTCTACAACAACAATAATCTTATAAAATTTAATTTAGCATTTTTACAGACTATTTAATACTTTATAATTGCCCAATGTATTGTAATATCACGCAATTATTGTAATAATAATCATACTAAATGCCACTTAAACTAAACAAAAACCATTAAATGATGCGTTACATATCTAGCACTGGACGAACGCAAAAATCGCCAGTTTTTTTATTGGTCAAAACAGTTGTAACGTCTTAGAAAATAATTTGAAATTTATACTTTTTTTTTAAAATGGTTTTACTCACAAATATGATACCCAAATGTTGAATTGTTTTAGGGATTTGCCATCGTATAGCACAAAAACGAAGTACATTAAATCGCTTTTTGTATAATTTGTTGAACGACATCGAGACATCCATCGAGAAGTGAGGAAAAATAATAGATAGATTAAAAGATAAATAAACATACATACATTTTTAATTAAGTTGAATAAATTTAGGCTTAAACATTTTAGTACGAAATCAATCGAAAATCAATACCAAAATAATAACAAACATTTGCGTTACATTTTAATATTATGTATTGTAAAAAAGAACATTAAAAATATTATTTATAAGAATTGTTTTGTAAATAATTTAGCGTATTAATTTTTAAAATAATTTTTACTGGTTTTATGTGTTCGTTTTATAAAAATTTATAGTCCCGTTCTAAATGAAATTATTTTAATCAATACGGGAATAAAATGCAAACTATAGCATCGCACACGTGTAAAAGGGTTGCATGGGTGTAATCGCTATGCCCAGAAACAAAAATTAATATACATGAACAGTTTCATTTCCATTTCGCCATTTTTAATTACGGAAATTAATTTTTACTAATGGTTTTTTATTGCGTTAATAAATTTTTCACCGAAACAAAATAATTTTAATTTAGTTATAAAAGTTATTAGAAATATATGTAAATGGTCCCGCCTGTATCCGCGTTTCCATAATTTATTATTGGCTAAATGTAATAAATAAATGCGTATAGATTTTGTGGAAACAAATAAATGATATAAATAAATAATCTGATCAAAAACAGAAAATTTCATAATCCATATATCACCCGTGTAAATATATAATTATGACAGTAAAACAATAAAATTTTAAAGGTTGCAGGATAAAATTAACCGTACTGATAAATGTCACCCACGAGCAAAGTATATTTACCCTATAATATATTGACGTGTGCACAGCACAACGCAGTTACCGTTCTGACGACACTCTAATTTATACGTTCGAAATAATATCCGCAGTCCGACAATAATAATAGCTAATTATATCTTCACTGTATTTTGTCCGTTTCGAACTGATACAGAAATTTACGATACAACAGTGTACATATGGTATGTGTTTACACCACATACTTTGTTATAACACCATAATCATTATATTACGTCAAAAGAAATGCAAAATTTATGGCTCTCAAGTTAGAAATGACAATAGAAAAGATTGTATGGAGGAATCGAGCTTTCTACCATCGTACATTGGGGCCAAAAGCATGAATTCCTGGCAGAAATTATTTTAGTGACATTTCTTAATCATAACAAAAAAGTAAACACTGGTAATTCTTAATTCAGTAAAATTTACTATTTTAAATATGAAAAAAATACATTAGTCGCTTTCTGACTAGCTCTCAGACTTGTGAAGCCAAAGAGTTATCTAAACTGGAACTGACTACTGGTGGAGTTAAGATGTTTGGGACATCTTTTTATAATTTGTTGTGTGTCCTTCCTTTTGGATGTAATTCTCGTACGTGTGAGAGGAGGGCTTGATGATATCAAAAGTAAATTTTAAATATCTTCATTCGCTTATATCTTACGCGAATAACATTCTCTATTTTTGTACCTATATTATCTTCTAATATTTGCATATGCATTGGTAGTCCTGGTGATATTTGGGAAGTAAAATAACCAAACTATCAAACACTCAAGAGCCACTTAAATTACTATCAAGATTAAACCATGAAATTAGTTTCTTCAAATCCGATAGTTGGCGCTGTGACCAATGATAGTGTCCGGTCGATCATTTCCGTTTCCGAGCGCCATGTAAACATAATGACATATTCTGCATATTTCAAATATTTTAATTTTATTTTTCGTTTAGTTTGTAGTACTCACTAGCTTTTCTGCTCTATTTCTGTATTTTTTTGTACATTTTATTACTCCATTTTATTCTTATTTACGTAGTATTTAGATTAGTTCTGGTTTTATTTATTTTATTATAAATGTGCGACAGGCGTTTTGCTTGGAGCTATTTTTTTAAGTAGAGAACAGATGAAAGTATTTAATCCCATTAAATGTTAATTTAAAAATACAAAGTATTTCATATTTTTAACATTATAAAGCGAACACGTTTACTTTTAATTAAAATAACTCATCAATATGCGAAAATCTGATGTTACAAAGCGCTACACTTGCATGCATTAACAAAAAAAGACAAATTAAAATAAATATGTGTCTCGGAAAATATTAACTAAGCACATTTTCTACGTCCGCTTGCGCGCATTTAAAACACATTTGTATGTTAAGAATTTAGCGAAACGAATTCACGTGTCTGTAATAATATTTGTTTATCATTGACCGTAAAGTCCTTTAGTTGTCATATCAATTAAACCCAAACGACCACTTCTCATCGCTATCTTGAAGTTCCATGACTATTCCCGGACCTTTTACTGCTGAGCTGTATACTTTGACATGGGTGGCACATGTTCCGTACTACGCTCTTGCTACAATCGTTTTACTCCGTGCGTTTGCGGGGTTGCTTTCACTTGATTCTTGTGGAGGGAGTCAGGCATGTGAGTCAGTAGAGTGTTTGTGTGTAGGAATTTCTATTGTATACCCTGTAAACACTTTGTAAATCAAAATAGTACTAGATGTAAAAAGAGATGTGATTAGTTGATGATGAAAGAAAGGGAAAAACTGGTGAAAAATAATCGAAAAAAGTTTAGAACTAGAAAAAATGAGAGCGTACTTCTTGGCTTATGTAACATATGTGCTTCGTATCACTTTTCTTATGTCATTCGTAACTCGATTTGTGTGGGAAGCATATGGAAATCCTGCTCATTTAACCTGTGTTTAATGACAAATTGTTCCTGCAAAGTCAGTAAAATATAATGTAAAAGAATAAAAGAAAAAAGTAAAGCATACTGGCTATTAGATGGCGTATAGCTGTTGTCTCATGTCTTTTGTACCGTCAAATGGGCTAACATTGATCATTCATTCGGCTATAAACAAATATGAAAATAGCGCCAAATTTATAGCACTATAGAGTATTCCTCAAATAGTAGTCACTAGTCTTTGAAAATATTTTTATATTATGAAGCCGAATGAGTAATTAATTTTACCCCTTGTGATCAATTTTATCCCATTTTACGATACCTCAAATTATCAATAAATCGCATTCATAAAAAGAATTGTATACACACTAAAGCCAATTATCGCCCAATTGCTCCATATTCCACTTTTTCAAAACTTTTAGAATATGTCATGATTGACAGGTTGTTCAGTTATTATATATATAATATCAGGAAGTTAATAAAGACCAAGTCGCGGACACGGGCTTGTGATTAAATAGGTAAAGTAATAGTTACCAACAACCCCCAAGAGCGTATCATCTAAAATACGTTATTAATTAGTTAGTTAGAAAACGAGTCCATGTAATTTCATATCAGTAAGTTGCGATATCGAATCGGCTACACTTGCGCAAGTATCTGGATATAGGTAAGTTCCTCCCCGGTTAGATCAAAGAAGCGACGCCATAAAACGGAATTAACTCGGTAAGTGGTAGTGACCATAAGTTAAGCTAAAACCCCGGGTCCACCAAACCGTGCCAAGAATTAAACTGGCCGAAGTCGATGGCGTCCGTCACCCACCTCCGTCCCCGGCGGCGCGGCACCCACTTCCGGTTAGAGATATTGATTCGTCCCCTCTCGGCCGTCACATATATCTCCGACACTCAAGTGTTTTAATTAGCATGTACAGCATTAAGGCACCTAATCACCAGTCGATGTGGGTCATTTCCTCGAGGGATGGCAATCTTACCCGGGCGCTCGAGGCCAGGCAGCCCAAGCCACTCGTGCTGATGACCGGCGTGTCCGGCCATTTCGCGGGGATAATGTTCACGGACGTCGTCCTAACTTCGGCCAATCCTTTAAAGGTTACTCCGTTACGCCGATCCAATTGGGCCCTAAATTGCCCCTATCTTGACACCTTCACGGCAATTCAAAGGCGTTGACTCGAACGTTTCTAGCTTCGGTTTCGGCTATAAACCGGACGAGTGTGTGTCCGTTCCGTATGAAAATTAAGCTTTATTACTGCAGGACAATTCGGTACATATTTATTAGTCGTGTGGATGCCCGTTGTTCTGAAATTTGTTTCAGGTGGTTAAAAGAAGACGAAGATGAAAAGTGAAAAAATTTCTTTTAATCATTCGTTATCCTTTTCTTTGGGTTTTACTATAAACGTGATTACCTCGAAATGTTGCAAGTGTATATAATCACAAAGTCAGTGCTGTGCTTTGGACATATGCGAAAAGGAAATCGCAGGCACCTTGATGCAAAAACTATCAAAGGAGTGGAACAAAAATAATTGAAAACAGGTAATTTAAATCCTCGACAATATCAGACAGGACGTTAAATTGCATTAAGCGTTAGTTGAGTAATTCATATGGTAGAAGCAAATACCACAATATTTGTGGGCATTAACATTCAGAAAAGCCAGGCAAATGTAAAAATTGCGAATATTGAGTCTAGCTTTTAGACGTTCTACAAAACATAACAAAGAAACAAGTATTTGAATAGATTTACGTGTTTTAATATTTTTTTTTTATTTACATAAACAGTTCCATATATGTCCCAAATAGTTTATTGCTTAGCCAAATATGATGCGATATGTACACCCTTTTTAGCTTTACAAGGGACTACTTCCATGAAATATATATGTACATTTTATCCAAATTACTACGTGTCTTTTATATTCAAAAATAATTTTACTCACAACAGTTTTAAATAGTCACACTTTTAATAGAAAAGTTCATTAGTTTGAAATGTAGGTTCAAGTAAAATAATTATAAGTACTTAGAATTAATTGAAATGATTATTTACTTTTTGGCGACTATATGTAGCATGCAATATCTAAGTATATTTATTTCTAAACTTAGTTCAGTATTAGCTTACACAGAGAAAAATGTACAGGATGTTTCTTAAGTGGTGTTACATGTTTTAGAGTTAACATAGATTACTGAACTAAGTTATCTCTGGTTAATAAAATGTATTTCATTCTTGTTAAACAGTAAAAAGTTAAAAGCCAATGTATAAAGAGAGATTATTGAGAAATTTTATCAATAAGATTATTTCATTCGTTTGTTTTCTCTAATATTAAGCAAACAAGAAAGTATTAAAACCACATTTGGCATTCCAATATTTGCTTTGTAAAATAATGTTACAGGTCAAGAGTAATTAAGTAATATCATTTGCAGCTAATAAATATTCTTAGGTATAATGCAACAATAAAGTAATATAATTAATTTTATCGCTATGGATTTGTCAAATGAGAAAAAAAAATAAATGTGTTACAATAACGTGTTATAATACGAGTATACCTACAAGTTTGAATCACGAGTTGTGTAGTAGCAAGTGATTTAATGCACGAGTATTACAACAATCATGGTAACACGTGTTTTTCATACTATTTTTTCTATTTCGCATTAATTTACTTTTATTTATTATTTGGAATGGAATTTCTTATTCAAGCAGGAATATTTATTGTTTCTATGTTTGTAATACAATTATTGTGGCATGTCAAAACATGTCACACCGATGTGAAACCACGAGTTGCATTACCAACCTCGCATAAAATAGTAAGTTAATAGTTTTGTCACCACAAGCAGTTACATAAAATGCTCGTTGGATAGGGAAAATAGGAAAAGAATATTTTAAGAGGAACTAAAAAAATTCTAAAATTTACACTGAAAATTGTGAAGTATAAATAAGACGGCTATCTATGCTTTTTGATAAATTTGTAACAATAAATATTATTTATGTTTGTAAGTCTATGATTAGGTTATTTAATCAAAAAGGTATAAGATAATAATTTTATTAAATTTACTACAGAAGCAGTATAGTATATTTAATAAAATAATTAGGAAATACTATTATCTTATAGGTTTTTGATTAAAATATTATTTGTATTATTATTTCATTACATTTAATTCGAATACTTAAAGAAAACGTTGCTGAGAAGATACACAGTTGAGTCCAAAAAAAGCAGTGGTTTCGGATTTTATTTACGGTCACATAGTAAATTCTCCGAGTATACATTTTTGGTAGAAATTCTTTTCAGTAACAGATACGGGAAATAGGTAAACTATACTTACTGTGCTAATATTTTAGTACATACATTTAGTCATCAAAGCAGGTCGTTTGTGCGTTGCTTGATATCACGGTAAAAAGGGCAATACTTAAGGGTTACTATCAAAATTTATATCGCTTAGAGGTAGTTCCATTACTTTTTAATGATCAACCTCAAAATTTATTACATCATATATTATCACAACTTGACAAAATGTTAAAAGATTATTCGGTTTTCTTTATCGTTTATTTTAGTTACCAATATTTCGAACAAAACATTTTGAATTCGCCGCGTGATAAAATACCAACGCCAACGCGTCCATTTGGCCAGGTGGAAGGGAGACGACGCACCAATTACCGGTTTTTCAACAAAGCACCGCCAATTGGAAATGTCCCGGTTAGATAGGGTTAATTTAGTGAACGGACGCTAGCACGGTCGCAGCAGAGCAGCAGTTTTCAGCAGAACGGCGATAGAAATAGTAGCGTCGGCGTCGGCGTCGGTAGCTCTAGATAGGATAAACAGTGGCGCGGGCGAACGACGAGCGTTGCCGGGTATTTGCATAGAAATGGTCGCGGCTGATGGAGTCATGTCACAAGGTGATCATGAATCAGCGACAATTGCAGCCGGCAGCGCCGCAACGTTCAGCCGGGGTAATCGACTTCGCACAGAGGTAACCCGTGAAAGAAACAAAACTATTTGAACGCGAGGATATGCGGCGCTTGTTCCCGGCTAATGTCTCCGATAAATAAGGAAACTTTATGCAAGTTGGTACCCGTAAAAGGGGATTGGAAAAAAGGCAGTATTAGGGAGGTACTGCATAGTAACGGACGGAATTAATGACCGCCGTGTGGTGGCATTGAAACTACCGTTTTTAAAGTCGAAAATGTAATTAGATATTGTTAAAAAAAGATATTCATTTTTAATATTTTTTTTTTCAATCATCGACTATTAACTAGTAACTGGCAAATCGTATTCGAATGATAACTGTACCGACTTTACTGGTGCTTTCTTTTTGTTAATTTCGTAAGTGGTAAAAACTGCCTGGAAATTAACAATCCATAACCCGCAAATTTTGCATACTTTTCTCAACCAGAGCTGGAATTTGTGGGCAAAAAAATTATACCACTTGGGACTAAAGCATACCATCGCTGTATACCGATGTAACACACGATAGTGAGACCGATTGATCACTATGCACATCAGGTAGCATGGAGCAAAGAACTAATCTGGCCACGCGAGAATTAACCTCTCGAAAGTGCAAAGATTAGCATGTGTATACATAACGGGGGCTATGAGAACCTGCCCAACAGCAGCTATTGAAGTAGTATTGGATCTTGCCCCCTTCCACATAGTAGTAGAGGGTGTGGCGAAAAGAACCGCACTAAGAATGGTCAAGGAAGGAATGATTAGGCATAAGCCTCAATCTCCTGACGGTGATCAAACCTGGGATAGGCCCGGGATGATATGTTAAAAAAATTTAGCTTTGTGAAGAATTCACCATAAAGCTAAGTAACAGGAGCGAGTGGGATCATAACACCATCTTGAACTTGAATAGAAATGCCATCAAATGGTACCACTGATGGCTCCAAAACGGCAGAAGGAACTGGAATAGGAATATATGGGCCTAGAACTTCATATTTCGAAAGCTTGGAAATACCCAGTATATTTCAGGCGGAAATAACGCTATTGGTATGTGTAATTCCTATGGACTAACTATCGAGCTGGAAGGAAAAGAATAAAGTAAACCCTCCTGTGGGTTCCGGGTCACACAGGAGTGGAAAGAACGAAATAACGGATAACCTCGCAAAAAAGGGGCTGGAATGCTTTTGTAGGCCCTGAACCCTTTTGCGGGTAAGTAGCAGTACAATACTGAAGAAACTAAAAATGAAAACAGAGAAAATCTAGGTTACTGGGAAACTCCGGGAAGGAGCAAAGTAAATTCTTCTGGGACTTATACCAGAAGAGGTTACAAAGCTTCAACCTGAGTAAAACAATGTTCGCATATTAACAGGAATACTTTCAGGCCATTCTAGTCTGAAAGGATACCTGAACATACTTGGATTGGAAAAAGATCCTGAATGCAGATTTTGTGGGGAACAGGATGAAACACTCATCCACCTCCTCTCAAACTGCGTAGCACTGTGCAACTCGAGGGCATTGCACCTGGGAGCATGTGAAATCGAAGAGGGAGACTTACCTAGACTGGGGCCCTCTGACATTCTACACTTTCTGAAAGGAATAGGATTGGAAGGCCAGCTGTAAAGAAGCAAGAATAGGGTACACAATAGATCTTTTAGGTCGCAGTGTAACACCACCCTTCTATTTACATACATACATACAAAACATACCGACAGATTCATTTGTTTGTAGCAGTTCAGCTACTTACATTTTGATAAGAATTTCCACACACATCTTATATCTTAGCATCAGCTAATTTATAAGTGGGATCGCAAAATTGACAGCTAGCTTTACGCATAATATTTCTTATTATAATGGCCAGGGCAAAAGCTAAGGCAATCCAGAAAGAGCCGATTCATTGTTGCTCTCATATTGGAATAGGCTTGGGATTTATTTCTTGTATAAGAAAATCTAGCCAACCTTAACGTATTGCGATTTTGAAGCTCAAAAATTTGGTACCTAGTTACTTTGACAGTTATTGTTGTCTTGCTGTAAATTACATCGGCAAAATGGTAACACCGTTACAACGGGTATTCTGAGTTACGGATGAAGTCTCTGGTTAAAATGTCCAGTGTGGCAAATAATTAGCAGATAAGTACATATAGGTGCCAGTATATCTGATTCAACCGGCAAACATTTCCTAAAATGAACCCAACCTCTCTTCATCTCCCCTATCAGCGTTCCGAATCGGCTTTATATCACGCCAAGACAAAGGCGACGGTCCAACAGACGTCGTCAAAACCGTGGCTGGGTGGCGGCGATATCGTCCCGTCGTCCGTAATAGAATCATTTCTGCTACAGTGATCCCCCGGGCACCTAGGTGGTGGTGGTGGTGGCTACAATATCTAGATGCCGAGCGACGGCGCTCACATAAATTCACTCTTTAATTACCCCCCTAGCTGTCAAATCGCGGACGATCTGACGGTTTTATGACAATTTATTGTCGACGTTCGAAGGAGGGTTCTCTGCGGTAATGTCGCCCTGACTGACGGACAACTATGCATTCAAATGGGTTGTTTTAGCTCGCCGCCCGGAGTCGACCGATCACTCCGGAGGTTCGGCGCTCGTTCCGGAGAGGGGAGTGGCGAGGAGACGCGCTGAGGTCGCGACGTGCGTCCGTCCGACAGTCGTTCGCATTGCTATTCCACTAAGGTCGCAGAACAAATTTAAAACTGGAAATTTCTTTCGGTCGCGATTTCTGACCTTCGCCAAATCGTTTCCCGCATTCGCTCATCCTCTCCGCGCCGATTTATGGCCGACCATTACCATAATTAATTTGTATAAAGTACAAGAAAAAGAATTAGGACCGTCGGAAGCAAAAGGAAAGTAGAAGAGGAAAATTGACTGGATCCCATCTGCATTTTTATAGCCGACAATTGAAAAGTTGGATAAATTGTTTTCTAAAATAAAACAACTCCAAAGTACATACAAAATATTAGATTAAACCGGACATACTTCCAAATAAGAATAATTAACAAAATTAGTCTTGGCAGTTATGTTCTTCACTATGGCATTCTTATCTTTTCAATCAATTATAATATGCTCTCAATGTAAGGTTTTTCCATGGATTTTCCCTTATTCCTTGGCGAATGGTGTTTAGTTTAGTTACTTTAATTCTTAAATATCACCAGAAATGTCCATGCATTTGCGCACTATCTGAATGAATTTTATTTTACGCACTAATGGATAAAATGGTACAGAAATGTACAAAGATTTACATTCGGGGAATTCGTCCTTTGCGATTTCCGTGAAAGAATAATCCTAGAAATAATTTTAGAATTTGGGCATCCCCAATCCTGGATAGATTTTTATTTTTTTTTTGGTACTTATATATGATATATACAATTAACAGGAGCAAAGCCACCCATCATTATTATTTTAATAAATGTGCGTCGAAGTTTTTACAATCAATAGAGTTACAGCTCTTCTCAAGAGAGAGGTTTATTTAAACATTTAATCAATAATTAATTTCTTTCAAAATTTATTGCTTAAAATTTTTTAGCTTGATTTATTTTATTATTGTGGAATTTAAAATTTTAAGAATTGTATCCTACTTGAGTTTAAAATTTTATACCTATTAATAAATATTAGTATTAAGATTTCTGATTTATGTTACTCTTTTTTTATAAAGCTGTGATGAAAAAATATTAAAACGAAATAATCGTTAATCGAGTATTAAAAAATGCACTATATTTCCTATTTGATAACACCCCGTATATCACATATTAAATATTTCATTCATCAATTACTGACTAATATTCTTTATTTAAAAACTACAAATTTTGATCAGATGCATTGGTAAAAAACAAATTCATGACTTTCAAAGTAAATGTTCCACTCAATAAGTGCAAAGTTTGTTGATATAGTCTGGAGCTACATTAATAATTATTACATAATTATTATGCATAATTATTATTGCCGAATACTCGAGGCCACCTGCAAAAGACCTCTGCTATTCATTAATTTTATTGGCTAGAATAATTATAGCGAGAAAATTGATAATAGCAATGAAATATACAATACATTAGTGGTAAAAGTAGGATACACTAAGATATGATGGACTGTGATCGGCTTCTGAATATTCGGCAAAGACCGGACATTACGAGTGACGGTAATGGTACCCACGTCTATAGTAATACTATATTTAAATGGTGAAAGAACAAAATATAAAAGTTTCCATATTATTTAAAATACGACACAACTTGATTTTTATATATTCACAAAATAATAAAATAATAACATCCGGTAGTATATTAGCACTATTCGATTAAAATCTGCCTCAATGTATTGAATTTAAAACTATTCAATATATTATTCGGAAATTTAAAGATGCAACCACAGGCATATATTTAATATGATTAAATTGAAAGAAATAAAAATAACCAATTATCTAGATTATGATTGCCAAGGCAATTTCTTTAATTAATATAATACTTATTTAGGAATCTGTTTACTTATCATATGAATGGGTGTTTCCACAATTGTTAACATTTATTTTTTTTTGTTACTATGTGCAGCAAATAAGATAAATAGTAAACTTCATCACTTCCACATTTGTTGGAATAGAAGACCATCTCCTTACCAGAGTAGGAAAAATACGTTAGCTGCATATTGTACACGTTCGACGCCTATGGACATAATATCCGATATTAAATGAAAGTTTACTGCATTGCCGAGACCTACAGGCTATACAGATCGGCCCACGTAATGGCAGGATGCGGATTTTGTCAGAGACCCGAGCGTGATGGACAGGATTACTGGTCGGATCGAATTTTCCTGTCATACCTTTCAATAAAATCTCTAAATGTTCTTTATGCGTCGGACACGTATTCGGATTTTCGTTCCGGATCGTGATATTGTCTCGAACGGGCAACGAAGAGGGTGTATGTGTATATACATACATCCAAAGTGTAAATAAAATATGGTAAAAAAGTATGATGCATAAAGTATAGATATTTTCATGTTAGATATCTATAACAGATGTAATTTTGATCGTGTAACATTCAAATAATGTTCACACATTTTTATGAGCAAAATGAGAATGATAATAAAATGAAGTGATTTTTGGTCGTTTCGTAAATAAAAATTCGAAAATCTTATTTTTTTTTTTGGAACTGTATTTTTTTTTAAATCAATTGCGTTTTATAAAATGTAAAATTGCCATTGTCCATGTTGTATTATCAGTAATATATTTTGATAGAATTTTAAGACATGCAGTGTGGATTATGTCTTGATGATATTTGGCAAGATTTAATTGCTATATGTAAAAACATACATTCAATATTTGCCAGATATCATTGAAGAATACCTCAAATGAATTCAAGATGGATATTTTTAGCAAAGAGTGTGAAAAAGAAAACGCAGTACACATGCATACATTAAAAACATTAACGAAAGTATATAGGACTGGACTGATGTATCACTGCATATCATTAGTCATTTGCATTACTGCGTGTATACAGCTAGAAGTTGATTGAAGAAGAGGTAGAAAAGAAACTGGTAGCCAAACTTTCGGAAACTGGATCAGTTGGTGATGCTGAAGACAAGGCAGACCACGAACAGCAAAATCTGCTGAAAAAATTTAATACATAAGGGGAGTGTCCGAGAAAGCCCAAAAACATCAACACGGCGGCGTATTGTGGAGGGGGATTGTGGAGCCAAAGTTGCCAACGATACCCATAGTAAAATTAAATTTGGTTTGTTACAGTGTATACATACTCACAATCAGTATGTCACACTTTAACTTTACTAAATCGTTTTCTTTTTTTTGTTGCTTAATGCGCCAGACTTTAATTTTGCATAAAAATTACTTATTTATCCATATTTTACGATCATTATGTAAGAATTCGAAATTCCATCCTGTATATAATGCAAGTATTTAAATTCATTTTATTAATACGTAGTTGATAGGTAACGTGGCATTTGCGAGAAGCAGCGTCTACTTCACAGAAATAATAGCCTATTTTTCGTTTAAGACTCGCGTAATTAAGATAATATGGTATTACTTTGTATGTTATCTGCTTCTTTGTTTATTGTATGTTACAAATGCTGCTCAGCAGTTCCCACGTTCCTCTCAAGTAGGGCGTTTGAAGGTCAGAAAAATAACGCCTTCGGTCATACTTGCGCCCTCCTGTAAAGAGAGGCCGAACTAGTTATCGGTGCAAAATGACATCACAATCAAAGTTTATAAAAATTCTTTACATTGCTGTTTTGAACTAATTGGTTCGTGGATTTTGTTTTCAGCTAAAGTAAAAGCACACGTCTCCATTTCGTTCGCGCGTTTCTAAATCTTAAAAAATAAAACTTCTCTTCTTAAAATGTTGCAATCAAAATAAGCCTAAAAATTCGAGAACAGGAAGCAAAAGCTTTCCTCGAGAGGTGTTTAGTGATTTTGTGTTAAATTCGTTTAAATTTCCCCTATTTCTTGGCTTAAATTTTTGTGAGTGTTGTGTAAGTTTTTGTGTCCTATAATTTGGATTACGAGAAGAATTAATGACCCACATCTACCGGTAAGATGTTCAAAATTCCTGCTTAAAACTAACCAAAGCAATACGTAAAAACCGTAACTCGTTCACTCTCTCTCTCTCCCTTAATAAATAAATAATTTGTAAGTAAGAATTACTAGAATTTAAGTTAATCAACATTATTAAGAAAAGCTTAAAAATTCATCTAAATAGTTGTGATGTGTTTTGCCTTTTGCTTGTTATTTGTATTAAATTCGTAGATTTGTAGTTTAACTTAATTGTCACAAAAATTTATTCACATATATTAAGTGTAGAAAGTAAACATTCTATTATTTTACCATACCCAACTCTAAAGAAGTTTATTTGGTACCCATAGTAAGGGGGTTGGAGAGGAAGTTATCATTGGTAAGAGAAAGCCGACGAGGTGGGTAAATTAGCAATCTTTAGGCTAAATAACGGCCCTGCTTCGGCTGACGGAGGAAAACACCGTTGGGAAACATCTTTGGCTAAAATTACTAAAACCATTCGCTATCGAACGAAAAGTTTGTTTCTCAGCGGTGGCTCGCCGGTCAAAAGAGCAGGAGGGGTTGTCTGTGAGACGGAATTTGGCTTTGTCTTATTTGAATTTGGGCTGGCCTTCCCCAAAAGTCCCCAGACAAGAAAACCCGTTCCGTTACAATTACATTACAATTATATCTTTGGAAATATATTTAATAAATAGTATAGCAATTTCAGTTACCTTGAATAAGTAGTCTTTGCGATAATCAGCAGAAAATTCCATACTCTTTAATTTTATTGTGTTATATATTCATATAAGTAGAAAATTTGAATTTATTCAGGGGTTGTACGTACGGAAAGAATAGAGAGAGAGAGAGAAAAAAAGAAAGCCGTAATCAAACGTATCAATTCATATTAATCGCGGGGACGCTTAATGTTTCGCCGCAAATCTGACACGAACGGCTGGCGCTGGATGCGAACCTTTTCCATTGCGATCAATTACCGTAATTTAAAAAAGGCCGCACAGAAGATTATCGACTCCGCGGTCGTTACGGACCATACGGCGGCAATATGTGCAATTGCGTTGCGTAGAGAACGAAAGGGGGCGCGCAAGTAGTAGTAGTAGGTATTAACTTGACGCGCACCACCGCCGCCGCCGCCGTAGTATTAAACATATTTACTTGTTAACATTAGCGAGCGCACAATCCAATATAGTTTAATTACAGACGGACGTGCCAGATCGTTAGACTCGCCTCTCCTCTGCGTTCCGGCCAGAAGGCAATTTCAATAAAAATAAAATATAGTCCAATTTTTGTGTGGTGGCTGTTCGTCGCCCAGTTCTATCTCTCCCGCTCTAACGTTTTGATTATTTAACTCCCGGCCTCCGTTATTAGAATGTTCCGGCGTGTATGTCAACTTAATTTAAAATTATGCACGTATATCGTTACGTTTTACAATTTTTCGAGAGCTCTTCCGTAATTGTTATTTACTGCCGGTCGAATGGACGAGTGAGTGAGCCGGTTTTATTCTTTTTTTTTTTCGTATTTTTTTTTTGTCCCCACTTTTCCGTTGTCGGCGTGGGCTTGATGGAAGGATTCGGATGGATTTTAACCACTGCGTGGCACATGACCTTTGATTTATGATATTTGGTACCTAACGGATGGACAGCGAACAGCGCGCTGGGTTTGCTCCATTCGCGGACAGGTAGTAGGTAGAGTGCGGATTGTCAGTTAATTTGGGGCACGCAGCGTATGAATTCACACCGCTGTACACGCAATGTTGGATGTCCGTAGAGATGGATGAGTACTTTTCGACAGGCAACACTTTTTTAATCAGCGCAGTTGATGTATGCATCTCAGTTATCACTTTACTGTAAATATATTTGCAGAATAATGAGAATTTCGTCTGATGAATGCATTCTAGCAAAAGAGTGTTTTAATTCGTTTTAAACGCATGAAATTTTAAGGTGAATCGTTTTGGAATATTTAGATTCACGGTGAGAAAATTTTGTCCATGCTTCAGGTATACAATATTGTCCAATAAAATCTAGGGCAAATATATTTTATGTGGATGAACTACTGGACTAACTAATTAAAAAGTTCAATTCCTTCTTCGAACTGTGTACCTATGATGTCAAAGTTTATCCTCTCAATGAAAGGTATAGGAACGAAACGGAATGAAACATAAAATGATATCACAGAGATTTCTCATTGTCCCAACTCGAAAGTTTCAAAGTACGAATCTTAAGCCCTCCAAAATCGTCAAATTCCGAATTCGATTGTATCTATCAGGGCGAGCGCATTAGCGTTAAGTACACTCCAATATCAGATAAGGCACACCTCGGTAAGAGATATATGTAAACTTTGCCAAATCAATATTAACGTAAGTGATAGTTTAGGGCGATTTACGGTCGAGACAGTGGTGTGCGTGCGTGTCTGTGTTATATATAAGCGATGATTCCGATCTAATATGGCGTACAGTCGTAATATGAGCTGGATAAGATGATATATAGGATTGAGTCCGGACTGGGAGCGTGGTGGTGCCGGAGGTACCGCCGCATCCTCTAAACTATTGCAATAACCACAGCGCTAATCCCGGGAGCAATTATTAAGGCGCAGAACTCGCATCAATTAAGCTAATGAGACCGTGAGGCTGATTGATTGAACGACCCGATTAGTCCACACAATTGCCGAGGTGCTAACGTCGTAACAATATAACTGTCACGCCATCTATTGGGTACATCACTCAGTGCACGCACACTAATTGTTACCGGAATGAATGTTGGTCTTTTGTAATCTCTCTGGCCGCGTCGGTTGCCAGGTCTCCGGGACGCTGCTAGCGGTCGGGTGATTGTTCATCCGCATCTCTCCTCTAAACTGGATCGAATTAAACCGAGACGTCTTTTCATTATTATACGTACTTCTTCTCGGCTATTTGTTACGGCGCTATCAATTAAACGCTTCACTCGAATGGATTACGGAGGTATTCCACCTATCTCTGGAACGTGAAGATGTTGTTTAGCTAATTGCTGTTACAGTGACGGTAATTATGCTTGTCTGTTTGGGTAAAATATGAATTATTTTTTATTCTGTCCTAACAAGTTTTCGCTGCTATTAAGATAAAGCGAGTTTCGATTTTGGTGGAAGTGCCGGCGCCGTTTCTTATAACAAGCTACCCTTGAATCTTACCTGTATCAATAGATAATTAAATATGTTGTTGCGCTTTCATTTTTAACAAGAGTATTTATGAATGCTGCGGAAATCTCCAGATAACAAGTTTCTATCCGAACTCTCATAACGTATTACAAAGATTTATATTGTTTGTTCAGGATTATTACTGAAAACGACGTCATGTTTATTTAATAATCTATATTTAAACTAATGATAATCTACATATTTAAACTTCTCAAAATACGTCTTCTCAAATGATTATATAATAACAATATGATTATGGTATAAGTTGTAATACAAAATTTTATTGCTCTCAGTTTGAACAACTTAACTACCAAAAACATAAGTACAGTGCACCAAAAGTTCCTAAAAGTTTTAAATCAAAAATTGATTTAAAAAACGTAGAATATTTATCACTCGGGAACGAATCCAATTAATTTTATTAAAACAATTTGTTTATGGGTTTATTGTGATGTAGCAGAAGCATTGCAGTTTGCATATCCTTAAACAAAATTTATAAAATTTAAGCTATATCATCGATGCCATATCAAAATTTTACAGTATTCGTTTCAAAGTGAAAAAATCATCGAATGTAAACTATTTAATGAACGATATTCGCACCCCTACCAACAATGAGTGCCGGAAAATTCGTAAGCATCGAAGCTCGGTTTATGGCAACTGTAAGTGTAAGGGCAACTCGAAACTATCCAAAGCGCTTAATAAATAATGAAGATAACGAGTTGAATATTTTGGCATATTTTCAAACTTATTCAGGGAGTTCAACTACAGCAGCGCTTGAATTGGGTCATGTTTCTGACGTTCTTCAACGAACGGTTACCGTGAGAAACCCTGTATATGTATCTGCTTAGACTTCTAAAAGCTATTGCAGATAAATTGACTGCAGTCATATAAAAAGTCGTCAGAAATATATCACAGATTCTAAAAATCTAAAAAAAAAGTACAGTATTTTATTTACACACAGAGAAGTAATTTTTAGAATCAAGTGAGAATTTCTCAACTGAAGTACCTCTCGTTCTTACATATAAGCAAATGAATAATATCTTGAACGAAGAAAATTATTTTCTCAATATCCGAAGAAATTAATTCCTTGTTCGAAGAAATTTAATGTCCTTAGACAAAGGAAAGCTGGTTACTTGAAACAAATAAAAAAAAAACTGGTTTCAAGAATATTATGTATTTAATTCGACCTTATGAGAACTTTGAATTGAGAAAAAATAAATTTGATATAAACCAGGCCTCTCCTTAAAATAAATGCAAAGCGAGTTTAATATTAGTTTGTCGTTTTCTAGTGGTAAACATCTAATACCTTTAAATCAAACGTTATTTTATTAAACATGAAAACGGTAACTTACTTGAACTTAAGGATTCTTTTCTTTAAATCAAGAAACAAAAATGGTGTTTTTATTCTTAAGGTATCGCACATTAGCCCGTCGCAGCACGGCACGTGCGCCCCATCACAAAACCAATAGCATTGCGCTGAGCTATGTATGCTGGTACAATGGGCGCTTATTCATTACTGTTGGTTGCAAAAAACTGATTAAAGTTTCGTCAAAAATAACTGAATTGTTGGTTATTCTGAAAAAGCCAGCAGCATGACGAAATGTTACTTAATTGTTTGGAAACAGCAAGACCATACCCAATTACATTATATACTTTTAATTATGCGGCAGAGGACCCCTGGCAGGATTAGTTGCTTGATAATAATTTTCGTTGCTAAAATACATATTTTGTATCTTACTTATTATATACGTTTGTTTCTTTACATAGGATTTTGTATTGTTACCATGTAACACCACATACTTTAAGGTAAAAACTCGAAATAAATTACAAGTATACATAGTTAACATATTAATAAAATTAGTTTATTTAAATTTTATTTTGTGAATTGTTAAATCGTAGATCAGGAAAAAAATAAAAATTGAATAACTTTACAACTAAAAAGCATTTATTTAGATACTACATTTACAGTATGTTTTTTTTAAAGAATAATTCTTAGGTTTGTTAACATATAAAACGAAGCGAACTCTTCTTCTAATAGACACAAACTAATACTACATCGTGGCAACTATTTCTACAATTACTAGACTTGTAAGGGATTACATATCCATGTATAATGAAATCAATTATTAACTTTTTTTATTGCGGTTTCTATCTCCGCGCTAATGCTACGCTACTCAAAATGGCCTTTATATTGAAGCCGAATATAAAATTGTTCTTCAGACATATCTATTTATAAAAATATCCGTAACTATATATGTATATTTTTTTTATTTACTAGTATATATACGCATTACATTATAACAATACTTATCGTTATTCAAACCACTGTAAACAGGTGACAAACAGATTTAGGTAACGCACAGGGCAAATATTATCGAAATACTGCGAAATATCTAATACCGAAATGCAAACTCGTTCATACTGGATAAAACCAAATTTCAGCGTATATCAACCTCTCCGCATTCCAACTTTTTTTCCTATTCTGAATACAAGAAACTTATGTTACTTGCGTCAAGGAAATATCACTCAATATTAGAAAAATCGTAAGAGAGGGAATTATTCCTCATGAAAATTATATGTACTTGTTTTAAGAGAGATAACATTTGCTACAAATAAATTTTGTTTTGACATGAGAAAAATTTCAAGAAAATAATTTATTATATTTAAGGACATCTATTAACTCGGATCTAGGAAATTCTCTAAAATAAAGAAAATACTATCTTACATTTAGTAAAAATGTGTAAGAACACAGATGTACTTGACAATAGAAAACTTTTTCTGTGTGTTCAAGAAAAGCAAGTCAGATAGTGCCCTCTGGGAGTACTGACCTTAATCTTTGCTGAATAATGTGAGATTTATTGTCAAATTTTCAGAACATTCTCGTTTAAATAGAATCAACGACTAACCAGAATCTGATACATAAAGGGCAGGGCAAGGGTGATACTCTTTTGCCTATAGAGGGTATAAAGTAAAAGCGCTCACTTAGGGAGGATCGTTAGGAAAGTCCGTGCCTTCCGATTACCGATACGGGCGACCGTACAACATACAAATTACACCCGGAGTAATGCGGAAGAGACAGACGGAAGATCGCCGTCGCCAGATAATCCCCGATCCAACTCCGCCGGTAGCATCGCTGCCAGATCGGCAGCTTGGGATCGTAGGCTTCGGTCACGTCATTCATATCTGGGTAATGTCGTGTCCGTCGGTTATTGGATGTGTTAATACCGGTGTCGGACAGACCATAAACACAAGACGGTCTCTGCAGATGTCGCTGGACAGTCGTTACATCCTGATTACACCACGTCCGACGTCGTAAAACCGGGACTCACACGGACACATACAGAGAACGAAGGGGAAACGGTTCCGTGCGACCGCTATGCCATTTTACCTCGCCTCTTTCCGCCGCAACATCCTCCTCCTTCTCTCCGTAGAAACGGCTGCTTCGGTTTGCCTAACCCAGATTGCCGCGCACTTTAGTTGGCCGGCCGACAGGCAGGCACACTATTTCCTAACTTTCCTAAACTAGATCCTCTCGGCGCGTTCCCGTAGTCCGTAGGACGAGGCCCGTTTAAATTTCTGGGGAATTAGTGTGTATTCAAATATTGCCGGCCGGCCACAATAGGTGATGCCGCCAACACGAGGGTATAGGGACGAATAACTGAATATTTACATCCTTCCTATGTATGCTCTAAACGGCGGTTTAATCTGCTGCTTTTATTATATCGAATGTATATTAGGCTAGAGAACAACACTGAATTATATTGCGTGACATACTAACGGATTCCTTTGTGCGAAATTTAATCGCACCACACCTTCTCGAATCGTGGTTTATTACTATGGTAATGGAAAATACCTAAGAAACGTTAGCAATCGGTGATTCATCTGTATAGGTACCTACTTTTTTCGGTTGGTATTTTGTTGCAGATGAAACTGTCAAACCATGAAACTCTTATGCAACGATCGATCCTAGTAAAGATAGGAAACTTGACTGTGAGTGCCATCTGCAATTCATTTTCATAGCAGATATATACATTTTCAATTAATATGGAACGATTTCAAACTTTTCTGTTTACTATACATTATATTAAATTATCGGTAGGCAACACCAGTTGACATTCGGTGATTATTTATGGCATAAGAAAGTCATGTGTGCTGTATGTAATGTGTGAGTTAATGAATACACACGTAAAACCAAATGGAACTTCACCAAAAATAAAAGGTATGCTGTTTGTAGACACTAATAATAATTAACTCTCTAAAAAATATTGTAGTAGCTTTAAATACGTCTACTGCTTCTTCGGAAGACAAAGTTAAAACATCAAATTATAGGCTTGCATTTGAAGGTATGATGAAGTCTGCAATACATTCTGCAGTATTTCGTTAGTACAACAACTGATCACATTCTGTGATGAATGTATTATTAGGCATATCTTATAGGTATACAGTTAGCTCTTAGTTTATTACTAAAAATGTATAAATAACAGTATTCAAAGAAATTGAATTTACTTTACTTAAAAGGGTTCAAAATCAGTAATACTACTAATACAGCGTTGAATTTCGCAATGATAGAATAGGTAAAGCGTCAAGATCATTTTAAGATGGAGCAACCAAAAAAAGCGCTCACTGAAAAAAAAAGTGTTAGTCAACGCAAAATACGCTAAATCAGCACGCTTTTTGGGTTGTATACAAAGAAGACAATTGTTGGGTGTATTGAATCTATAAAATAGTGTTATCATGAAATATTCGGTGAACACTAAATTATACTACAAAAATACTTGCTACTTATTGTTTCAAGATAACTATTTCTGCTGTGTTAAATAGTAAAATTATACTGAGCCAATCGCAGTTAATAATATTATTTGTTCTTTGGAGACGGAATAATATATTGATATATCATAAGAAAAAAACAACTATTAGATGTTTACCCCCTAAACCACCATAATTAATCAAATATGCATTATTATTGGTGTAAAATAGAAGAGAAAGAGATCTTTACGGCAATTGGTGTGTTAGCTATATAATTTTTTTTTTGCTGCTGCATGAGTAGAAAATAATGATGTTTAAATCAGAGCACGTGCTTAGAAAAGTGGAAGCTATATTTGGTAAAAATGCGAATTCCTGAAATAAGAAAAATCTTACATCTTTCTTTCGAAAGCAATTGCCCGAGTAGGATGCCAGCTGTTATACGATGTGAATACAATGCATATTACTATGGTACAGTCCTTGTGATATCGCTGCATAAAAAGAACATTGTCCACGACGGTGTCAAATCAATAATTCGTATCTATAATGTTTTTTTTTTTTCTGCTATAGATATGAGATATTTGACATATGTATTTACTAGCTCTTACGGTATTGTCGTTGTGAAAATAATTCATTAAATTAATCGGATATTCCAAAGTACTAAAACTATGTAACATTCGTGTGTATATAACTCAAGTTGCCATGGAGAAAGGCTTTTATACTCGCATGTTGCATTATGTTTTTATACACAATTCTTGGTCGCGCTAATGGCCAGCGGTTGCTAACAACGTTACCGATTTACTTGGGCCTGTCTGACGTATTATTTAATCGAATTTATCCATCGGGATAATTATTAAATTCGAGTTACTTCATATTTACTTCGATAAATAATATTAAGAGCGTTTGCAGATGCATACAGAGTGCCTTCGAATATAATTAAGTCCGCGTAAAATAAATATTTCTTGTTCGTATGAAAGTAAATTCGTGCTAATGCACTGCAAAATGCCACGTTGAGAAAGCGCCTTGCACATATAGCCTAAGCAAGTAACGACATTTTGAACATTATACGAACTAGGAAATTCAGATCCTCATCATTAATTGTGCTGCTGGTGTAGAATACCGTCAAGAACTGATGGGTTTTTGCGGCAAGTTTATAAAATGTAAATAGAGCAATAAATAACTCGGATTTTGTCCAACCCTTGACCGTTATGCAGTTTTTCGACGTTTAAGATTGGTCGATAGTGTCCCGGAGTCCCGGAGCGACGTCGACGGGTCCGTGGGACTTTACATCAAAGCCACTCGCACAATTATAAACACAGACTAACGCGGGACACTTCGCCGTGAAATATAGCCGCAGATAACTTCAATCAAAACGGCGCTCTTTCTATACCGAATGCCGGGGCCCCATTATCCTAATCCCCCTTCACCATAAACGTAATATACGTTTTGATTTATATATGTAACACACATCCCGGCGAATAATGAACTTTATAATAAATTTACGAGGACACCAGGCCGCTATTAGGATTTACATAACACAGAACTGACATTATATGTGCGATCCGCTAATTAAAAATTCTCTAATCTCTGAAGGTGTATAATTAAGGCGATAATTAGAATATATTTGTGTATTTTTCGCTTTTTTTATTTTTATATTTGCAATGGATGAAAAATATAATGATGAGAATTGTGACTTTAAGATACTATTTTGCCGATATGCGCAGACTTAAGCAGTGACAAATAAATACTTTCTTTCAGCGTTTGAAGTGACGCAGTGTGGATATATAGGTATTCAAAAAAAGAAGAAATTAGGTTGAATCCAGATTTACTTTTAGCATTAGGCACCGGATTCATGAATTTTTCATCAGGTCTTATAAATCTAATTACAAAAATTCCATAAAAAACAATTAATAAATGTATAAAAATTCATTAAAAATACTTGCACTATATTTAAAGAATTATCATAGGAAATGAAATAAGTTTAACACGATTAATGGTAATTCACCTGTTTTATAAAATTATAAGAAAATATAACGCTTTTTCTCTGCCGACTATTTGCTTATTTCCAAAAATACCTTCATGCGTTTACAAATTGATGTAATCGCTTGAAAATTGATTGTATCATTGTGATAATTGTAATGATAAATATTTTTGCATAGATTGTACGCTTGCAATAATAATGCATTCAAATTCAAATTTCAAAATCAAATTCAATTTTCAAACAATAATTATAGAAGAGGAAAATAGTGGACATACATTCAAATTTCGGGCTCTTAGTGACGCGAACGCCCTCTATGGATTGATACCAGAACCTCTCAAAATCTATTTAGTTAACTATCTCTAATGTACTTTATCTCTGATAAATACTAACAAATTGTCATGGACTTTTCCAGAATTGTATCGACTTTATTAACGATCTTTCAGTGTTGTAATCCTGTTAACTGGGGAAGACAATACAATTACAAAAATGTAGATGCAGTATATTAGATAATTAAAAGTTTCTATACATACAACATTAAGCGGTAGGATATCTGCGGACAATATTTCGAAATTTGTGATAATTAAACAGGGACATTTACATACGAACATTCCGGTAATATATGGGGTGTAAAGGTTGTCTCCCGAATTTTGACTTACAGTCGATAATAATCGAGATTAGCCCGCAGGAACGCGTTCAGTTTCGCCCGCGCGCTCAAATACTTGGAAATCAAGAATCGTAAATCAGACCGGCGACATTAGTGGCAAGATTCTTAGGCGAGGAGTTTACTGGTTACTCCGAAGATATCTCCCTAATACAATCGCCGTGGAATATCCGAGGCTGTATGAGTTATAACGAGACTTAGTTCCAACACAGAGCAATTATTAGCACTAACTAAAACTTGGCCTGGAATAGCGACGACCTCTGCTCACTATGACGTCATAAATAATGAAAATGTGGCGTCTCCTCTCATTCCCGCTCCCTCGGTCCCTGCCCCAGAACTCCTCTCCAACATTTACCTTGCAGTCATGCGGTTCACTTAAGCCCGAAGTTTATTGCATGCTCGGATGGTTTCGGGATCTCTGCGCGATCTTAACTATAAACGTGCTCATGTGTTCTGCGCTCTCGCAGATTTGTTCAGCAAAGATTTAGGGCGATTTAGAAGTTCGAAGAGAAGGACTGACTGTATACAGTCGTTGCGCTCCGACTATGTGTTACACACATACATATAGCTGTTGTAGAGTTTAGGGTGAAGGAACCGGTTATTATAATAACTTATTCGGTTTATCGCAAGCCGCCCGCCCGCCCGCCCCCTAATATCTGTATGCTTTTCGATGATTTGCTGTTTACTCGCCGCCCGTAAAGGGTGGAAGCGGGTTTAACGTAGACCTGACGTTGACCGCAAATTATTGCGACCGCAAGGAGCTTACGTGATACGCACAGCCCTGTATAACGATGATTTTGACCTTGAGTTTGACCTAAGTACCTCCTGATCAGCCGCACGGATATAAACGAAAAACAACCAAAAATAGATTGCGTGGTGGGAATGAATCTTCTACCCTTACTTTTTCTCTGTGACAGAGTAGTAATTTCTTCGAAAAATACTATTTGATACAGGTGTATAATTTTTCTTGATTAATTATTATGCAAGAAACTGACAACTTCTTAGTAATTTAACTTTAACATAAGCTTGATGAACTGCTTCTTTGCGTTAGCAGCTACAACCTGCTTCTGCTACTTTTGGTTAGCAGTTTAAAAAACTTGCTACTTTTTGTAGCAGTTTTCCTTAAATAGCGGTATACGTTAAACAGATACACTGTTTCTACAATATTGCACACCGTCCCAAAGAGGCTTTTGTTACATACCTCTATTCACTCAATATTTTTATGTATTTATATTGCGAACGACTCTATTTGATTCAGTAACGAGTAGAGATACATATACTTACATATTGCTGTGGTTTGGCAACCCGGGGTTTGTAAATTCAGTGTTATTTTATTTATAGAGATTAATCTTTATTAATGTGTCAGGCAAATTCTCTCAGAAATTAATATTTTATTTTTAAAAAAGATTGTTAATTGAATTGATTTGTTTAATTTGTTCATTTAAATGTTCAGTTGAAATTGTTTCACTCTGTAATATATTTTTATTTGATCATGTAGTTTATGTCCTTCCTAGAAGAATTCTTCTATGATCTTTGCATTTATGCGCTGCTTTGGCACGCATCTGTTTGTTATATGTATGCGATGTTTCGGCCCTTGAAAAGGAGTTATTTGAACGATGTCGTGTAAGTAGTTAAATTTTATTTTTCTTCGCTGCCTTTTTGTAAATTCATTTGATTTTAAAAATGTTGTTCGTTTAATTTGAAATTTTCTTATCCTTCAAGGAACTCGTTGATAATAATCGTTATTATATTATTGTGTACACAAATTAGGTATAAGATCTGTTATTATATTTGTTCTAGAAAGTTTTTTTTAGTTTAAAGAGTTTATTTTTCCGTTTCTTAGTTTTCAAATTAGTTTTCTTAGTTAATCACCTCGGTTTAGGTGAAAAGAAGCTTTGTGCTTAAAGATTAAATTTCAATTTTATAAATTTACTTGTTTTGTCCACGTTTAAATTAATTTAGGTTATTTTAAATTTTGAGACCACGTGGATTTTTGTCTAAAAAGATTTTTCTTCTAGAACAAATTTGTCTTTTGTTTGTTAAAGGATTTGCATTGTCCTTTTTAATTGTAGATGCATGCAGTGTTTGTTTTCGGCCAGAATCTTAAATTCATGGTTTTGTTTCCGCATCATTGTAACTAAATGTTTTTTTTTCTTTTTTTTTTATAACAATAAAAATTAATGATTGTTAACGTCATTCAAAATTTCTGTTCTTTTATTTTTGATTCAACCTTTTCAATTTTTGTAATCAAAGTAAGTCAAATTATTTTCACCCACTTTTTTATTTTTCATGATTAGTTCAATTGTGAGAATAACCCTGAGATATATAGTACTTTTGCGCCTTTTATTTTTATCCGCTGAGCTAGTAAATTTTTCATTTTTTTTTTACTTTTGCATTTATGCTGGTACCATCAGTACACAGCAATACGTACTGCTGTGTAGCAACCCATCAGTAAAAAAAAATTGCAATCAATTCCTTTTACAATGGGGTAAGAAATCATAAATGGGTTCACTTACTTATTTGTCAAATTATCCGCGTTGAACTTTACCGTTCGATATCCATTCAAATTACCCCTGAATAACTGCCCCCATCGGAAGCAAGCCCGATTTTCCCGTACATCTTAGGGGCGGAAACGTTAGAACTTCTTCGGTCTGCAACAGAGCGCATCCCATAACCGTTACTATACCGGCGCTCAGGTTTTTCGCACGCCACCGTCGGTAATTTTTATTACGGCCGTAGCTTCTATTTTACCTGCCCACCTAAACCTTATCGTCTCTTGTTCCTCTTCCTGCTGGGACTCATTCTCAGTCAACCAATTAAACGGGCGTATTTTAAAAGAAAACGCCATTTCTATAAATTGTTATTACGCGGAGATATTGGAGTCTTTAAGCGTCACTACCTCGGCTCCGAAAGTTCGACACGGGAAATACCTTCGGTGAAAATACGACCCTCCCCGGTGTGGGCAACGGAATTTCTCTCTTCTCCCGGTAATATGTCCGTTGCTCTAGTGGCAATTCGATTCGCGTATTAGACGGACTCCCTTTTGTTTTTTTTTCCCTCAGTTAGTTTTCTTTCTTTATCTAAGCGGCTTGATTTAATAACATACTTATTTTAGAACAATATGTGATTGATTATAGATAAGAGTTACAAGACGAAGCTGGACTGAAAGAAAATTAAAAAAAAGGAACACGTTTTATAAAGTATACTTTAGCAAATTTTATATTTTAATTTGAAGTTATAATTATAGCTTTAACTAATATCACCTTAAGTATATAGCAAAAACAACAGATAGTTAGTGTATTACCCTAGGACTACGCAGAATAGCGCAGGAGACATTTGATAAAAGTATTCCGCAGAAATTGAAATATATATAGGTAAAGAAATTTCACAAATTTAATAGTTGACCATAACAAAATAACATACAAAATATAATAAAGAAGTTACACTCAGAAAAGTACACCTCACAGGAAAAATCGGGACACCAGCAATAGTGCATTTTAAAATTTCTTGGGTGTAAATGCAGCTTTCAGAGGATATATGCACTTATCAAAGCCATAAATCACTTTTTTTGTGTGTATTATTGCGATCAAAGGTAAAGACTAAAAATTTAAACAGAAATATAAATGTATATAGAGAAAAAGGTTTATACATTAAATAGACACATTGGAATTTCGGTGTCCTTAGAAATACCGAATACGGAAATATTAATGCTAACTAACAACTAAAAGGCCTCTTGAGTAGACGGCACCATTTAGCAATACACGTGTATGTATTTAACTTGAATGTAGAGATAATTCTTTTTTTAAGAAAACACATGGCGATGGGATTTTAAAATTATATAATTATGTGCTTAGTTTAATTTATGCCCGCAAATAATACTTTAGCAATAGGCAATATGTCAATCAGCCCCCTGAGTTTTTGAACAATGTGATTTTCACATTGATTAATTACACTATTATTGATGTATTCATTATTGTTGTTTAATATTCTTAAATATTGTATTACTACAAAATATTTTTCTATGTATTAAAAAATTACCAAAAACAGTTTCAGATTATTTATAAAATTTTTAAAGCAATTAATTTCACAAAGAAATTATTTATTTTATTAACCCTCTGTTTATTGTATGTTCAAGGAATATATCTTAACTATCGCCTGTGTAATCCAATGTCGTTCTATTTTATTGAAATATAGCTAACACTTTTGGTCTGTAACACAGCTTCGGGCAGTAGCAACGAAAAGGTATTAAATGTATCAAATTCAACAAGAAATATTTTAGCACTAACTGAGATTGACGAACAATATGCTTTCTTACAATGTTTGTTATGTATTATAAATCCAATAATATTTAAATAATTGTTAATAAACCTGTGCTACATAAAGACAGTTTGTAAAGAGACCAAGTGTTGGCCATATTTCAAGAAAATAGATTAACGACGTCAGATTATACAGGCGATAGCTAAGATATATTTCCTGAAAACACAATAAACGGAGCGTTCATAAAATAAATAATTTCTTTGCGAACTTAATTGCTTTATTTAATAAATAATCTTAAACCTGGTTGTGGTAATTTTTTATAGATAGAAGAAAACTTTATAGTAATACAATATTTAAGAATATTAAACAACAATAGTAATTAATACATAAATAATAGTGTCAATAGTAGTCATTAAATCTGTGAAAATCACATTATCCCAAAACTGAGGAAGCTGACCGACAAATTATCTATTAAACTATCTCTAAACTAATATTCGCCAGCATAAATCCAAGTAAGTAACTAATATCAAAGCAGCACTAACCAGTAACATAATTTTAAATAATAAAATTCGAACACATGTTTTCTTAAAAAAAGAATTATCTCTACATAACATGAAACAAGTTAAATACATATATATTTCTAAATGAAGCCGTCTGTTCAAGAGTTCTTTTTGTTGCTATGTATTTTTCTTCCATTGGTATTTCTAAAGGAAACGCCGCCACCGAAACTCCGATTTGTTTATTCTATACATAAACCTTTTTCTCTCTATATATTTATTTTTCTCTTTAAATATCTAGTCGTTACCTTTGATCCAAGTAATATATATAATTAAGTGATTTATGGCTAAGATAAGGGAATACGTCCTCCGAAAGTTGCATTTACAATCAAGAAATTTTAAAATTCTGAATTGCTGGTGTCCCGATTTTTCCTGTAAGAAGTGTACCTGCCTTGAGCTAACCAAAATTTAGTTAATTTAACATTACTATCTGGATGTATATGGCGAACCAATTTTTGTTGTTGCAGGAACGAAAAAAAGTTGTTAGGTATTTGTTGTTAGTACAACAAATTCATATAGTTATGGTAACTCCAGCAAAGAGTCAATCGAAGCATTTGAAAAGCATCACACGAAAAATTATATTTTGTTAACACTACTCTCTCTGTACACGAAAAAAAAAAAAAAAAAACGATTTGGTCGTGTCAACAAATTTCTTTACTTTATTATTAATTATCCCTGTATTAGCCGAATGCCTTGTAGGGGGTTTCGGCTAGTGCGAGGGGCCGCGAGTTCGAATCTCGCCCTGGTCATTTCTGATAACCGGTTTTTCCGTGATCATAATGATGTTTAGGAGAGAAATTTGCCACTACGGGATGTCTGACATGCATTAAATTGCTTAGGCTTTATCGATGTGTGACACTTTGTATCAACTGCAAAAATAAAAAAAAAAATACTGAAGTAGTGCATTTAAATATAATTTCCATTACAACACTATTTACGCTTTTTGAGAAAACAGCACTATAGAAATAGGAGAAATCTATATGGTAAAATATATTAAAATTTCTGAATAGGTTATACAAAAGCAAAAGTAATTTTAATTTTTTCATTTTCATTGTTTGCAAAATGGTTCTGTTAGTGTGTAATACGATTTGATATTAGGATAAAATAGCTTTAGTGTGCAAGTTTCGAATGCATCTATTTATGATGGTATCCAAAGTAAGTCCATTCGGAACATAATAGAGTTAGTCCTGACGACACAGTCAATGATCATAATATATTTGCGGTTTAAATTACCCAAACAAATAATGGGACATTATGAAAAGAGCCCGGGCGCGAACACACGAACAAATGTAAATATAACGACAACGCGCCATCGCCATCGCATCGCACGCACGCAGTCATTGTAATCATATAGAGGATACAACATACACGGACGAGATATATGCGATGTACGCCGCCGTTACGTAAGCGGAGTGAGAGAGGCCGAATTACAATCATGCAAATAACGTAATGCGCGCCATTAGTAGGCAATAAATACTGATAAAGTTTCGGTAGAGGTAGAGAATCAGTCGATCGGTTGCTGCGATGGCCGTGCCACTGATGTGTAGAAATACTCGCATCAGCGCTACTCACACATTCCGCGCCATAAAAGCCATAAACTAATCAAAGTGCATGATGAATCACGCCACATAAATAAAGTAAATGGCGTTTGGAATTGGCGTGAGTTATTATTCCATCTCTGGACGCAAGTATATCAAATGGATTGCGCCGAGGCGTTCCAGCCAGCCAGCGCAGCACACGAACAGGCGAACGTCGATCGCATTAACAACGGTTTTCGGCCTTTTTAAACTCTCCGGGATTTGTAATGAAATTCTGGTGGACGCGTGATTTATGCGATCGTGTTAATTAGGCTATTTCTTCTTTGCTTCTATTTTTTTTCCTTCAGTATGCAACTGCGAAATTTTCAATGACGATTTATCTTAATAACTACGATTTCTTCCTTTATATTACTTTTTTTAAGTAAAAGAAAAGATTTGCCTACCATATTGTTTGTAATATAAGGAGCAAGACATAAAGCTACAATCACAATATTTTCTTCTTACATTGATTAAACCGTATTTAAAACAATTATAAATTATTATTTTTGAGAATATTTGAGTGATACATCTAAGATCGCCGCTAAGCGTAGCCTATTGCGATAACACAGATGAAGTCAGAGTGAAAGATATCAGTTAACGACTCGACAGTTGCCAGACAGACCTCTTCCCGTTCCTTTTCAATATATAGACTTATAAAATTAACTTCTACTGGTACAATATTCAAAATAATCCCCTTAAAAAATATAAATAAATAAAGTGACGCTTATAATATGGGAAATTGTTTTGTTTCGCTGTTATGGCACTCTGCTGTTTCTTTGTCCATAAATCGTTTCCATGGCACTGAATCTAGTAGAAATTTAAAAACGTAATATCTTGCCGCGCGCTCCGCGGAAGTTTCTAGCGGGCAGTGAATTGAATGGTGTATTCAGCGTATATCTTTGCGCGCGCTTCGCACTTTATGTTTTAAATTTATTTGAGCTCACATATGAATAATTAAAAATAAAAATAATTCTAAACATTGTCTTAACAGTAGATTAGTACTTGTTGTTTTTACATTTTGCTGAAATTTGCAACTACGTTGTAAACATTTTTATTTATATATTTATTTTATTTTCTACAATTTTCCCCAATTCCGATGACTAATCGATTAATTCCAGTTATTCAATTACAGCTACATAAAATAAAAAAATAGATATGTACACCTTCTTCTAAATACTTGCGCATACTGCAATCACTTTCAGTTGAAAGTTTATGTCTTTTAAAAGTGTAAATATAATACAGTGACGTTTAACACATCAATATTACCAATATTATAAACTATGGTATTTCAAACACCTTTCCAATTTTAGTTTTGAGCTTTTAATGTATTGAAATAAATTCCATGAAAACATAAAATTTGAAATTTCGATTTTAAATTTTGAATTTACAACTTTATTTTATAAACATTTAGTCCAAAGTAATAAATAACAGCACTCCAGGCATTTTACGTTTTCATAATTACCTAAAGAAAAAGTGGCTGGCTTTAATTTTCTGCTTTTCGGTATAGGCTCTTTTTTTTCTCAGATTGACAGAGTGTTAAAACCATTCTAGAATCTTTTATAACAATAACAAAAAAAATATGTTTTTTTTTCATTTCTGGTATTGGGTTTTCTTAAAAAAGAATAACAGATATGTCTCAACTGTTAAATACTGCTCCGACAACCCCAACTACTAGAAAGGCGAATGAAAAAGGATTTAATGTTTGTCAGTAACAATTTAATACTCGAGTATTGTACGTTAACAACTTGCAAATTACGTTACGTGCACGTATATTTCAACATACTTTTTTCGCCCATCCCTCTTCAACCTAGTGTCAGCCTAAGTTACGTAGATTATTACGTAAATAATTTTGAAACATTTAACATGACCCGCACCACATTTAGGTGGATGTGGGACGTTTGCCGGGTCGTTCGTCGGGCGTCGCCGGCGGTCTCTACATATTAAGCGATTATCTCGTGTTTATTAAATGTCATAGGGGCGTCGTTGTCAAGAAAGCATACATATTGTAGGACATGGTTTACCCCGCGTCGTAGTAGTCGTCGCTAATTTGATTCGTCTAACCGTCTGTCCGGTCGGATGGGCACTTCACGACACGTGACGTCAGTAATTGATCAGTTTTCCGGGGACGCCGGCGGGATGGCGCTGCCTGCGCTCACCGCAACGGTCCCTCACATAGGCAACGCGATGATTACACCGAGAAAGTTCCTAATAATATCCTGGCCCGGTCGGCGACTACGAAGACATACGACCGTTGTGTCGGTTGTTTGCGTGGTCCTTTCCACCGTTTTAATGCGAGATGATGGCTGCGGCCTGGCCGGACAGCCGCACAACGTGGACCCTGACGCTGCTTGAAAGAAAGTTTTTCGGGGCGAAATTGTTGTGCCTTTTTCGTATATCCACGCACGAGTTTAGGTTCCATGCTACGATGTTATGAAGGAACTATTAAGAGCACTCTGGGACCTAAAATTGTTCAAGATTATAATTAAAAATTACGTGTACACAGACAGTAAAATTTCGCCATTACTGATCAGCACCTTACTTTTATAGAAATACAACTGTATTAAACGCTTTATTTATGAAGTCAATTGATACCGAAAGAAATTTTATAAGTAAGTAAAGGCGATTTGTGTTTCCATTTCAGCAATATTAAAAGTTCATATTAATTAAATAAACAACAACTACGTTGTAAGATTTACACTTTATTAATTTTACCTATGACAGCTGTTTCGCCGCACAGTGGCTTCGTCAGATAGGTACTATCATCTGACGAAGCCACGAAGTTATGAATCACTCTAAAGACACCCTAAAAACAGATAGTATTTACTTGCAATCGCAAAATGGTAGATGATCGGACATGCATCCAAAATCCGTATCGCGTTCGACGTATTTGCGCTATAACTACAAATTATGCGGGACAGATAAAACAGACAGGTAGACCGCGAGCACGCTTTATGAATTTTAAACATTTCCATAAACATCTTGTTATCGACGTCTCTGCCCCGCTCCCGCGTGAATGATGGACAGCTTTTTCCTCCGAATTCCGCAGATTACGTGCGCATCGCCGGCGCACGGCACAACTACCCGATTGATGGTTGACGATAAACTCTCGTCGTAAATCTGCGTTATTTATGGAGATTAATCCCGCCGGTAGTTGGAAATGAGATATGAACTGCATATAGATGGTACATACATACATATTGGTAGCATTCATTCTATGTATTTCATTTATTATTATTGTTATGGTTTTCGGACATATTTGTGAAAATTAATTACAAATAATGAGTTTGACAAGAAACAGCCCTATTCAGGGCTATCCTGATGACGGTAGTAAGACGAACTGCCGAATCGTCGGATAATCAAAATCCTACAAACAATAGAGAAATAGCTGAAACAACAACTGAAGGATAAGGCTTTGCTATATAATATCAATAGGGCTGACATATATGTGCGTTTATAAGTTATAAAAACCTCAAAAACTGTGAAATGACTATCAATAACTGTTTTGACAAAAGCCGAGCTTCGCAGTGTTATACAGCATAGAGAATAATTAGAAATTTCACTTCTTGTTTGAATGGACAAATACTTGGCGGTTTTCTGACGACTTTTCTGAGCGCGTGCGCATAGCTACATTTCTGTACGTAGACTGGTGGCGTCGAAAAAACAACATACACATACATACAGAATAAAAAAATAAAATCGTGACCATAGGTAATCATATGCAGTGAAATTTCTGGTTATTCTGTATTCTGTGCTAACAGTGTATTCTTGATTATACATATTGCTGTGCTTTGGTACCCCGGAGTTTGTAAATGCAGTTATATTTTATTTGTAGAGATTAATCTTTATCAATGTGTTGGCCAAATTCTCTCAGAAATTGATATTTTATTTTTAAATAAGATTTTGTTAATTGAATTGATTTGTTTAATTTGTTTATTTAAATGTTCAGTTGGTTTAAAGTTATTTCACTCTGTAATATATTTTTATTTGATCATGTAGTTTATGTCCTTCCTAGAAGAATTCTTCTTCTATGATCTTTGCATTTATGCCTTGCGTTTGACACCCATCTGTTTGTTATATGTATGCGATGTTTGGGCCCCTGAAAAGGAGTTATTTGAACGATGTCGTGTAAGTAGATTGTTATTTTATTTTCTTTGCTGCCATTTTTGGTAATTTCGTTTAATTTTAAAGCTTTGTTGGTTTAATTTGTATATTTTTTCATCCTTCAAGGAACTCGTTAAATAATAATTGGCATTATATTATTGTGTACACAATTTAGATGTAAGATCCGTTATTATATTTGTTCTAGAAGGTATTTTTTAGTTTAAAGAGTTTATTTTTTCCGTTTTCTAGTTTACTGATTTGTATTTAATAGTTAATCACCTCGGGTTTGGTGAAAAGAAGCATTGTGCTTGTAATTAAATTTCAATTTTATAAATACACTTGATTTGTCCACGTTTAAATTAATTTAGTTTATTTTAAATTTTGAGACCACGTGGATTTTTGTGAAAAAAGGATTTTCTTCTAGAACAAATTTGTCTTTTGTTTGTTGAAGGATTTGCATTGACCTTTTTAATTGTAGAGTCTAATGCAGTTTTTGTTTTTGGCCAGAATCTTAAATTCATGGTTTTGTTTCTGCATAATTGTAACTAAATTTTTTTTTTCTTTTTTTTTATATAATAATAAAATTAATGATTGTTAACGTCAGTCAAAATTTCTGTTCTTTTATTTTAGATCAAACCTTTTCAATTTTTGCAGTTTTAAAGAAAGTCAAATTTTCAAACGCCCACATTTTATTTTTCATGATTAGTTCAATTATGAAAATAACCTTGAAATTATTAGTTCTTTTGCGCCTTTTTATTTTTATCCGCTGAGCTAGTAAATTTTAAATTTCCATTTTTTTTTACTTTTCATATTGCACTTATGCTGGTACCATCAGTACACAGCAATATGTTCATTGTTATAGGCAAACATATGATTTCTGGAGACACAAGCGTTCAGTCATGCATTTGTTGAGACAGATTTACTACCTATAACTTATTAGAGCTAACAGGAAATGATTGTGGATTTATATTAAAGCCAATTAAATTAATATTAAAGTATAGTTGTCGTTGTAAGATAACTATAAAAATGTTATTATCTAAACATTGCAACAAGATGTTGCATATGAAAGAAAATTAAACATTTTTTAAAGCGGGCATTTTACAGGGAAAATATACATAGTGATATATTTGCAGATTCAATCAGAGAGCATGCAATATCGTATATGTATATAGAGGGCGCTTCTGATGCAGTGAGATGCATTCGTAAAGGCGGCCCGGCCGTGAAATAGGGGATTCGCTATCAGGGCCGCTGTTAAAACGACTTGAACGACTCAGACAGTAATGATTATTGTTTATTGGATCGCAGAACTTGAGAAATTTATGCGGCACTTTGAGCGGCATATTGCCCCCCGAACTCGCCATCCGTATAACTCAGCACATTTCATGGTTATGACTACCAACTGCAGAACGAAAATATATATTAAGGGAATTTACTGTTACTGAAAAGTTCAGCCGCCCCAGACTTTCCTCAACGTTTCTCTCGCACTCACCGCCGCCGTCATTCACGACTTTCACGTTTCGCAACGCCGCTGATTGAAAGGAAGGGGTTGCAAAGTCGGAACTTCGCCGGCGGAGCGACATTAGAATACGCCGCAGTTCGTTTTTCTTCCCGCCCTCCGCGCTTCTATACGACGCCGACGGTCTGGTGTTTAAGTGCGCTCTCCGACTTTATTGCTCACGGTATTGGCGTAATGCGCCTTGCACGCTGCATTTCGCCAGTAGGTAAGCGAGGTGATGCATTCTTTCATTAGTAAATTGGTAATGAAGCGAATCGGCGGAGGAGTAAATGGCGGGAATAAAAGGGTAACTGAACACGGTAAAATATTACTCGGATTGAATTCTTATTAGTCTTATGTAACGTTCGTTTAACCCGCTCTCGTCAAATTGCTCGCGGTCCATTCGTGAGTGAGAATAAGCGTAATGGAAGATTGGTCGTTTGTTATAGGTGAATCGGAGCAATTTCATATGGAATTGTAAAGTAATTGCAAATCCGAAATTGATTAAATATTGTTTGTGGAATGTATTAGAAACTACTGTTGTTTGTAACGATGTTTCAAGGGAAAAAAAAACTATTCTTCCGTACTAACAATTTCCAATATATGTTGATATAAGGATAAGCAAATTTTAAAATTAACAATGCATTAAAACTTCTATATCATAAATTAAATTTTTTTCCAGAATTGTTAGAAATATGTCTTTCCTTCCCTTGAGATTAAGTATGATTTTATTGTAGTTGTTTCCTTCCATAATGCACTTTGCAACAATTATTTAAATTATTAAAGTTAATATCAACCGTATATCGATCAGAATACATTTTATAATACCGAAAAAAATACTATAAATATAGATTACAATAGTCAATATAAATAAAGAATTAATGTGCATATGTATTATGTAACAAACCGGGTTTAAAAAAGTGTCAATACATTTTTTTAAGAAATACATATAATTTATGTAGCTACCAAGACGACTGGCAACACTACAATGGTATTATTTTTTTACTCAAACAATTCTCTAAAATTTTGCTTTTGAAAATACTAAAGTCTATCATTTGAAACAAAAAAGTTGATCTAGTGCGTCAGGTTTAAAAAGAAACTAATTTTATCTGTCGTTAAAACAACTGCTCTAATGGGAAAAAAATATACAGTGTGTTAAAAAAAGGTTGTCGGATTTTTTACCCAATTATAGTACTGGTGGTAATAAACAAAAAAGTCTTAGTCAACATGAGTCCGCAATTCAACTATTTTTGACATATAGTCGATTGCATATTTTAAAATAAAAAAAAAAAAACATTTTTCGGTTTTGAGAATAGTTCCCTTTGTCAAACAACTGATTGTGACTTAAAATTAGTTCTGTCAGACATCTGTCATCAGATTATTTATCATTTGCGTCAATTTTTTTTTGTTCTCAAATTATGCATAAGTACACAAATGCAGAAATGACCGATATGCATTTTATGTATGGTCGTGCGAATGGTAATGCCACTGAAGCACGGCGTATGTATGCCGAAGAATTTCCAAATCGGTTGTTACCGAGTGATAAGATTTTCTCAAGACTTCATATCCGGCTGTCCGAAACTGATTCATTTAAAATTAATGGTGGTTCTGGTAGATCTAGATCAGTTTCTTCTCCCGCAGTAGAATTAGATATTTTGAGACGGGTAGAGGACAACCCAAATATTAGCACCCGAAGACTTGCCGCAGAACTGAACGTCAGTCATCCTCTCATTTGGAGAATTCTGCGGGAACAGCAGCTCTATCCCTACCACATTCAACGTGTGCAAGTTCTTGCTCCTCACCATTATGATGCACGTAGGGTTTTTTGTCATTGGGTTTTACGAAAGCTGGCAGAAATACCTAATTTTGCGACTCAGATTTTATTTAGTGACGAGGCTGGGTTTACGGAGAGATGGAATATTCAATTTTCATAACAATCACGTCTGGGCAGATGAAAATCCCCATGCTGTTGTTGAACTGCATCACCAAAACCGTTTTTTGCTAAATGTTTGGCTTGCTATTTTTGGAGACTGTTTAATTGGTCCAGTATTTCTCCCTAATCGTTTAACGGGACAAGCATACTTGGATTTTCCAAGAAATGAATTACCCGTTTTGTTGGAAAACGTGCCACTTTTTAACAGATTAAATATGTGGTTTATGCACGATGGAGCTCCTGCGCATTTTGCCATCGTAGTTAGAAATTTCTTAAATCAAGATTACAACGAGAGATGGATAGGACGGGGTGGACCAACTGCATGGCCTCCTAGGTCCCCTGACCTGACACCTCTAGACTTCTATGTTTGGGGGCATCTAAAACAATTACTGTACGCACGATCTGTAAACAATTTGGAAGAACTCAGGCAACGAATCGTAAATTGTTGCGAGGAAATTCGGAGGACTCCAGGAATTTTCGAAAGATTGCGTCGATCTTTCATAAGAAGGTGTGAAGCGGGCGTGAAGAAATGAACGGTGTACATGTAGAACAATTTCTTTAGTTTTACTTTAAATAAACATTTGTTTAATTTACATTGCGATCAGAATCAGAAAATTTTTATCCTACTAAAACAATATGCAATCGACTATATGTCAAAAATAGTTGAATTGCGGACCCATGTTGACTAAGACTTTTTTGTTTATTTCCACCAGTACTACAATTGGGTAAAATATCCGACAACCTTTTTTTAACACACTGTATATATATACATAACAATTTTTTTTATTGGGAATTTTGAGATCTTCCAAATTGTGTTAAAAAGAATATGGTGTTGTCATTTTCATTACTACATTGTTATTCTAATAGCTACTATCAGGCAACACTGGACTTCTATTTTTCCCTGATTAATTTTCTCTGTATTTATCCATGTTTTTGTTTTTGGAGATTGTATTAGTCTATCATTTTGATCTACGTTTCAAAAACCTTCCATTCTATTTAGTTTTGACAACTCAACAATTTCTCTTTCATTATGCATTATTAGTTAGTAAAACAGCACTATTTCAGATACTTCTGATCTCGCTAAAGGTAACTAACGCAATGATGATGCGATGCGACTAGTACCTATATGGGTACTCGTACGGAATGGTATATCGGCGCCATTTGCGCGAATCGAAATATGATGTAATGAACGGTGATAAAGTAGTGAAGTGTCAGAGAAGTGGCCCATTAGCACGTGACACACGAACCGGTCGCAATTTTATCGGGGGCGCGCGCGTTCGCCACGCCATGCGAATTTTTTTCGGTTTTTTATTCGAATTCTAATGCGAGAGCAGCTAACCGTTTCGGCAGCGGCGAAACAGTTGGCGTGCTGATGCCGTTTCGGAAGCGAGAGGGCACACACAACTAGACAGACGTGGCGGGCACATATACATACGCACGTGTTACGGACACGTGTAGAAATCACAGCCAGCCAATAAACAAAGGCGGCGGGTGTGGCCAGATAAATTGAATAACACTTGCAAATAAGCGCTAAAACACATACCGAACGAACGAACGAACTCTCCGGGACGATTATATATTACATCCATTCTCTCCACACGTATGTATAATAGTTAGAGAGCTGTATGCGTAACAGAGTTCTCATGTTACGGGCTGTTGTTACGGGCGGGCGTTCTGATACAAGACAGCCCGCGATATATATATTGATGCAACAGCCGTCGACTATTACCCCTCGGTTGTGAATTTTATGGCGGGCCCTAATTACTGGCAATGTTCTAAATCACATATGAATATTGTATTATATACTACGACACGCCGACGCACACGAGCGCATTTGCAACAGTGGTGTAATGCCGTTACTGTCGCTCTATGTATGTTAGGCATTACTATACGTAATCTACTATCTCTCTCTCTTTCTCTCTCTCCTCATCCTGATAATCATCTCCACCGGGCGCGTTTGATATGTTATCGCGGCACATCTGCTTTCATTTCGCCTGTCTACGGTGCTAATTTGCATCGTTGCGGACTGTCGAATTTATTTAAGGTGTAATTTGCATTGTTAAGGCTCCTTTTCGTATTTCTATTTAATTCCAAAAAATAATGGAGAATTATATTGAACGAAGCACTTAACGTTAGTTCGTTGGTGTTACTCCCACTCATGCATATTTTTATCTTTCTCAAGTACGTAAAGAGTTCTATCTTGTGTTAATCACAAGCCAGTGTAGAAAGTGAAGCAAGCACCAACGAACGAATCTTGATGATCACTTGCTTGGATGTTTTCTTCTTTAAGTTAGGGTGAGCACCTATAGTCCAGGCACTTGAGCTAGGTGCTCATTGTACCGTCCCTATTAAATCTCGAGCAGCTTGGTGTGCTCTATAAAGAGAATCCCTCAGAGAAATCTTGCCCAGTGGAAACTTGAGAACCCTCGAGGGTTCTTATAGATCCTTCCCGAAATATTTCTGCCTGAGTACTTTCAATTCCTCACATGTGCAGATTAGATGTAAACTCGTTTCCTCCTGTAATTCGCATCTTCTGCACCACGGTTCGCTTACTCGGTCTGTGTTGTATTGTATAGATGCTTTTTCAGAGGACAGTGTCCAGTTACCAACCCAGTGACAGTTTTCGCTTCTTTCTTGCTGCGCTTGAGTAGGTTATTAGAGAATCTAGCATTCCCATCTCTTATTAGCGCTGCCACTGATTTAAAGATTAGATGTGCTTATTTTCTTTAACGAACTTGATTGCTAGTTTAATAAAATTAAAAATAAATACTCCTATTAATTTACAGATTTAAATATTCGACAGGACTTACCCCTGCTAGAGTTATATTGGTTAATCATTATTTTCATTGCGTTTTATTTACAAAGATCGAATAACTGCCAACCAGTTTTCTTGAAATAGTAGATAAGATGTTTAGAGTTTAGAATAGTTTACATCCTGATAGTAACCAGTTAAATACAGAAAACTCTAAAATCAGAATTTATTTTTTTAATTTATTATAAAAATTGTTTATTAAACATTTATTGCATGTTTTATATTGTTTTTAACAAAATAAAAATATTGTTTGTATTATTATTGTCAAGGAAAAGGCTGACTGTGGCGGCGACAACCCAATTTACGATCTTGTAAAGCAATTGTCAAACTCCTTTTACTATTACTTCAATCATATATAAAAATTGACTTTTTTAAGTAACATGAATGCGCGATGTTTTATAACAAAAAAAATTGCCTAATGTATTCATCTCTAAATCCAAACGGCGAAGCAATCATTTGAGCATTGGTAAGTGTAAGTTTCCTTCAGATTTTCTGTAATTTCACTTTAAAATAACCATTTTCATGTTCGTAGTTTCCATTTTATTTGCTCGTTGCAATTGATGTGGTATTTTCTGAAGTAAATTTAAGGTACTTCTCACTGTCAAAGGAATCTACGCCTTAAATATTCAATTAAACAGATATCCTAGTTTAATAAAAGAATATAAGAAAAGTGCTCCTTTTGACCTAATTGTCCGAGGCCCCGTAAGTAAGCTCGGTCAGTTAAATATTGCAAAAGTTAACATATATTTGACGAAGGACGCGTCCGAACAATTTCCAAATGTCACGCGGATCAGGCTTTGAAGCGCTTTCTTGTCTCGATCGTCGAGACGAGCAGAGGAATCGGACTAATTAGACGGGACGAGATATCGAGAGGCGGAGGTGGCGTAGATGGAAGAAGGGCTTTTAATTAACATTCCTCCTTCGCCTCCTCCTCGCGAGGAGTTGCAAATTAAAGGCAATAACTGCCAGGGATGAACATCGGCAAAACGTAACATCGACGCGCTGCAACCGACCGGCGTTTTTGTTTGCTAATTGTTGAATTAATTCCCGTGTCCTTTCATCAATTCACTTCGGGGCCCCGACGAAATGCTGATTTGATTGCGCGTTCCGCGTGCGAATGTTTCCTTTAAGATCCGCCACTGTTCTTTGCCGGCGACCGACGTTCCTTCAAGTTGGGTGGTGATTGCGTACGGCGTTGTGTCTGGCTGTTATTGTTATTCTTTAGATAATGTTACGATAACGACGCCTGATTGAGCCTTGTTTATATTTTCAATTAAATTCTAGACTTCATTTTATGGTAGTAACATCTAACAGAACCGTAATGGGAGCATAAATTTCTACAATCTTGATATATCTTGTCGTTATATTATTTTCACATTTAAATAAACACAACATTTTAGTGAGCCAGCAACATGGTTATCGATATAATCATTCAACACTTATTGGAATTCATGCCTTATATGAACATGTAATAAAAGAAATTAAATAGAAGGTAAATCGAGCACTGTGAGATATACTGATAACTAACAGGAAATACCAATAAACTTCGGTCTCAGAAATTTAAAAAAAAAACATATTAATAGCTTGCTCAATACTAATTTAACACCCCTTAATTACAAATATTTAGAATTTATTGAATATAGTAGTCCTGATGATTAATTTTTGTAGCCTAGGATATACTTACTATATTTACGCATTTAGTATTTGACAATACACTTGTATGTACAGCTGAAGATGTTAGCTTAGCTAACGAAATGTACATTGTGTTTTTGAAGATTAAAGAATTTGTGAGACCGAAGTTTATTGGTATTTCCTGTTAGTTATGTAATAAAAGTTTTGGAACCTGAAAAGCTTTGTGCAGGAATTTTTTGTGACCAAAGTCGTGCTTTCGATTGTGTTGATCATAATATTTTGACCAAACTAGAATGGTATGCAATTAGGGGCGTAGTAGTACAATGGTTTGAGTCGTATTTGCGTGGTAGGCTCCAACTGGTAAAAATTCGGCATAAAACAAGATGGCTGCATAAATAATTTTAAATCTTTTGTTTTACCTGTTGAAAGAGGAGTGCGTCAAGGTAGTGTTTTGGCTCCTATACTTTTCTTAATTTTTATAAATGACATCGTTGACTTTCTGGTTAATTACAAAGTAATTATGTATGCGGATGATGCTAGTGCTATTCTATCAAGTAAAAATATCTTAGAATTGGAAAATCAGTCAAATGCAGCTTTGAAAGATATGACTACATGGTTCATTAAGAACAAACTATATTTAAATGGTAATAAAATAAAATATGTAATTTTGCATACAAATCAAAATACAGCGCAACCTAATTTCAATATATCTTCACAAAATAATGAAATAGAACGATTTAATGAAATAATTTTTTTAGGTTCGACTATGGACGAGACATTATCTTGAAGTACTCAATTGAATTGATTAAATTCTAGCTGTTATCAAATACGCAATCTCGGGGTCATAATTGATCTTAAATCTTTATTATCGTTTCATTATGCTAGTATCCACAGTAGACTATTATACGGGATTATTGTTTGGGGTGCCTCACCCGTCGCGCGAAATGTGTTTTTGGCCCAGAAGCGTATTGTTCGTTGCATAGCTGCAATTAACGCTAGAGAATCATGTACACCTTACTTTAGATCTAATTAATCCTGGCAGTGCCTGCGACGCATATATATGAACTTTTAAAATACATCCACAAAATTAAACGGGAATTTCTGTGCAATAATGACGTCCACATGTATCATACTAAGTTTAAACAAAATTTTTATATTTCTAAATTTTTATTAAATTTCACTAAAAACTGTCCTAATATTTTGGGTTTAAAAATATTCAACCCATTGCCTCAAAGATTTAAAGAGATTATAAATTGCGATCAATTTTAATACAGTGTTAGAGCATTCTTATTAGAAAGATTTTAATTCATGTACCCTGTAGTTTCTGTTTTTATTATTATTATTATTATTATTTAGTATATATATTTTTATTCTGTGTTTCTTTTGTAATGTTTGTCTGTATTGTCTTTTTTTATGGAAACAAGTCACTGTTTTCTGCAAACTAGCATAAAATTTAAATGTATGGCAATTATTAATGCTTAAGTGTAAATCTACCCAACAAATACAATCGACAAATTCTCTTGGATTGTATAGTTGCAAGTTTGTTTTATAGTATGCGTATAGATTATCTGAGGTCATCAGTGTAGAAATAACAAGAAATTATTATTATTAGACGTATAAAATATGTAGTACTGTTTTTCTGCGACCGGTTTGGGTTTTAGCAAACCTTCATCAGGCAAATTTTACTTCTTATAGTGAGAATATGAATAAATTTGAAAATTGTAGGAAAATATATTAATTTATTCTGCTAACAAACTCTTTTTCTATAAAATATTTTACTACAATCTTCATGTCACTTTTTATTTTGTATTCGTATATATACTTTGTCTTTCTTAACACTTCTTAATTAGTTTATTATAAACACTTTTACGGTCAAATATAAGTATAGACCTGTTAACTTTTTCATATATCCCAAAATGTTCACGTGAAGATTATGCCGTTGGATCGTTAGAATTGTCTGAGACAACCACAGTGGAAACGTTAGCAATTCAAGTTGCGCCAGTATACGATGTTCATTTCCGTCTCCAACTAGCGCCAACAAGGCAAGAGCCGAAACTAAAATTTAATTATTTAAGTTTAAAGTAATTGCGCCGACGGAAATAATCGGGCGTATGTTTCTTATTACGTAGAATAATAATGCGGGGAACGAGGCTGGTAGCGGATCGGTTCCTCTATCGTTCCTTCGTCGCGTCTCCTGATATAGTTGTCATATCTCAGGGCAATAATGGAGTCATATGGTCTCCACGATTCCGAATACCTCATCTCGGGTAAAGTACGCAAGAACGGTTCTCGCTAACTGCCTCAAGATTGTTTCAACTATTTGCGGAACTCTAATTGCCAATACGGCGGTGAAATATCGAAAGCCTAAGCGATGGTAATTGCCCGACTTTAGTACATACATGCAATAAACACTATTATTAACAGCCGCTGCACCCTTTCTCCGGAGCCGTTGTTACATCGTCACACACCAGCGTCGAGGGAGCGAGACGGAGATAACCGTTTATTGAATAGCAATAATGATATTGCCGCCGATGCCGTAGTCGTAGTCGTCGTCGCTGTTGCTCCTTCATAATTTAAACAGCCGCAATGCGCGTTTAGATAAATACCTACCTATACACGTACACGGGCGCAAAATCTATATAACTATACGCATACATACACACTGTCACAGGGTTCCGGCTTTTGGGAAGCCGACTCTTGCTTCAAAAGTAGTTGGATCGAAATAATCACGCCCAAACTTCAAAATTTTAAACAGCACCGTATCTTAGACGAACGTCGTGCCACAACAAACTTGATAACTTGGAGAGTCTACTTTACACGGTCAGTCGAATCATGAACTGCACGTGTTCATCGCTGATGTCACTTACTGGAACTTTTGGGAGAAATGAATACCATTGGGTTGGCAGTATTGCGTCATACTGATAGATATTCAAATTCATCTGATGTTTTTTTTTGAACAGGAGAACGATATAAATTATTAAAATTATGATAGATCATAATTACGTTCGTTAAATGCTGAAATTGAAATCAGTACTACTTTCTAACTTTTTTTTAAAAATTACTATAGAAGTTATGTATTAAATTACGGTACTAGTTTCGATTTTTTAAAACCGTCATTGGGTGTACAGAAACTTGCAAAAAAATAATACATCGAGTGCAGTTGTAGTGTCGGAGAAGGTTCACCTGTCGCAGGTGAACCTTCTCCGACACCACAATCGTGCACCTAAACAACACTGATACTTTTCGCCAAGAATAATAATAATAATAATATTTATTTCCACAATACATACAGTATAGAAAACGTCAAATTATAGTAATACAAACAACACATTAAAATATCAGAACATTTAAATTAAGCGAACAATTTATGAAGCTATTTCTTTAAAAAACTGATCTACATCATAAAATGCCTTATTACGTAAGTATTTTTTTAAATAGTTTTTAAATTGTACATCAGTTAATAATTTTATGTTTTGTGGTACATGATTGTAAATATTTATACATTGATAAACTACATTTTCTGTATTTTTGTTAAATATGTGAATGGTGGTGCCAAAATTTTTTGGTGAGTAGCTCTTGTTTTATAATTATGATCTATTTCATATTTTTCAAAAAATTCTTTGTAGTGGGTCTTGGCGAAAACAGCACATTCCAAAATATAGATAGATGCCAGCGTAAGTATTTTACGGTCTTTAAACACACCAAACACAACTTTCTCTATAACCAAGGCCATACATCGATCTGATACATCTTTTTTGCAGCACAAATATTCCTTAATTGAGGGAAAATCATTGAAAAACAATGGTTACTGATAGCCAGCAAATTATAATTACTGCTTTCCTTCTGGGCTCAGAAGGGACAGCCTTCAAGTACCCTCAATTCCGAGAGCCATGCCGTCTTCAAGTAGCTTGCCTGTTCATCGCACATCTTGAATTTGGAATTGAAACAGTAAAAGGATGAACTAGTAATGATCTAGCAGCAACTAAAACAATAGCGGTGCTTATTCTAATATTTAACAATAACAATCTTAATTATTATTTTAACCAGTTTCTACTAAATTTACGATTTCTGTTCGTTATTTTTTTCATAGGACAGTAGGCACATGTAAGGATTACCTTTCTGGATTATGATATCGTTCTACTAGAAGTTAACATAACATCAACCATAAATATTTTTCGTCATGACGTGACTGTAATTTTAAAGTATGTCGTTAATTTTAACAATGTATCTACTTTCTTTGCTGTGAAAGCCACTACCATCTGTAATTGTTGGTATATCACTCGTTTCACCGAAATTGAGAATAACTGAATCCTCCCACAATAATTCAAGCGAAATTATCTTCTTACTTATTGTAACTATCTTCAAAGTGTGATAACTTCTTAAAAATCCATAATCATTCCTCCTTCTCAGCGAGTTACATTGAAATGAATTTTCTGCAGAAATATAATATTTCCTACGGTCGGTGTATACGGAGACGCAAAAAGGACACAATCAAATGTAATACGCAGTAAGTATAAAATCGTACAAATTTATTAACCTTACATGAGAGCCGCGACCACCCTAAAACGCGAATAAAAGACAGAGATAGGGTGTATTTAAAGCTTATTTCTTGCCCTGTCCCCATAGAACATGATTAATTGACGGCGTATTTTTGTCAGCAATAATTTCAGTTTTCGTTTCCACACCGGAACTTCCGAAGTAAGTTTCACGGTAACGCGAGGACAAGGCTGATATATGGCGAACGTTATTATGGGGCAATGCACGACTACATACGAGGGCACGTGTACGTATGTAAGTGGTATGTACAATACGCGTAGGAGCCCCCGCTGTTAAAATGCTCGCGGAGGTTTGTTCTCGCGTAATCTGGCTTATGCGAAAAAGAGACGAAAGGGGTGCCCATGCCCAGTGAAGATATATTCAATTATGTAAAGGAAGTGCCGGAACGATTTGCTGTATGAATGGATATATCTTCATTTCGTCAGGACGAACAAACAAAGATTAATTACTAAACGAAAAGAGTTTGATGATACAAAGAAGATTTGGCACAGAGTGCATATAAAAATCAATTCGTATTTTTTTAAATGCAACATACACGTATTTTTCCCCCACTAGGTACATACAACAAATGAAAGGGAAAGTCATCGATTTATTTAATTACTTTTCTACTTGCTATTATACTTCCGAAATTGATAAAAGAAGAAAAAGCTGACTCGAGAAGTATAAAGCGAGGCTAATGATTAAAGAGACTGATTGAATTTACGACGAGTTTGTCAAGCATACTAATTGAGGGTGGCCGAAGTGGAAACGTGACGAAAATTCTACGCTTCAGGCGTTGACGTTCAACTGCCGTAACAGGCGTAATTAGAACTGTCCAAAGACGCCGAAAGACAAACGCTGACCGTTGCAAATTACAAATTAGCCGGTAGGATCTCGTGGAAATCAAGTAAGTACGGTGATGGCGGTATACGAGAATACATAGTCGGCATGCACTTTTATCAGAATTGAGGAATTAGTACGAATGATTTCGTTTCTATTTAATGTGAGAATAAAGAAATATCATTCTAGACACCCCTTGCACAATATATAATAGAAAACATTTCCTGTGAATTTATTAAGATTTAATAATAATCTTACAACAACAAATTTAATACATATTTACATCAAGCACATACTTAGTACTTGGGACGCCCTTTTGAAGTAATTTAAAATGTCTTCACTAACAGATAATCTAAATAAAAATAAGTTTGAAACAACACTCCGAATTGTTTACGTCTACCCTGTATATACCGCACGCAAGATTATTTCTACTTAATACAATAATATTCCAACTCACGTCAACAAGTATAAAACACTACATATACAGGGGTGATTCTAACAAATATGTGACAAATTTTATGCGATGATTCCTAGAGCTGTTACTATGATCCCAAAAGTTCGTATAGAATGTATAGTTCTAAACAGTTTTAGTTTTGAAAGTACAAGATGTAGTAATAAATTAAAAAGTATTTTCTTTTATATTATAACTTACGAGATTTAACATTACATCTAGCCCAGTAATAACATGCAAAGGAAAACATTTATTTATCATTTCAATATTACTAAGTTGAAGTTTTCTAAAGTGAATTACACACATGCTAAGTTGTGCGGTGTGCATTTTGTTTGCGACACTCAACTCAATGGTAATTCACGTGCAGGTAGACGTCTTTATAAAGAATAATACTCCAAGAGGGTCATCCAGCATCATTCGATATTTGCCCATCTTCACCAACGTTTTGGTGAAACGGGAAGTTAAAAAAAATGCACAACTGATTGCGGGCACCCACGCACCTTAAAAAAAGGTATTAAACGAAATTGAGGAACATTCTTCTACAAATACAAGAAAAATTGCCTCTGCCTTAAACTTAAGTCAGTCCACTGTTGGAGGATATTGAATAATCAACTTTTGTTTCCATGTCACATAAAACGGGGTACAGGTACTTTTGCCAGCAGATTTTCTGCGAAGATTGCTACTGATGTAAGCAGTTCCGTTGGCAATTAAGGATACAATAAGTTACGTGTCAAAAAAATTCAACCAACTTGAAGAAGTTGAATCACAAAGCTGAAATTTTGGCAAGTTTCAAGTAGTAAATCCTAACTACTAGTTTTCATTAATAAATCATAACAATCGGAAAAAAAAATACCAATAATCAGCAAAAATTTATCAATGAAATGTCACATCCCACATCTCCACGATTGTTTATGCATTGTCTAACTCTGCAAGACATGCTTTGAATAAGATGATCAATGGCATCTTGTAGAATTCATCCCAGGTACACTGAGAGAACAAAATGCATTAAATTAACAAAAACCATTTTGTTGAAAAAATATTGTTATATCAACAACTTTTTTAATCAAATCGAGCAAAATAAAGGTTACAACAGCTGCAAAAAAATGATTGATAATATTTTTGTTAGCCCAACAACATACATTTGTTAACACGAAGAGCAACAAAATATTTCGTTTCAATTGAATTAAAAAATATTTGGTTATATTGACCAAGTCATAATTGTTGAAGAAAACTTTACACTATCAATATATTACAAACATAAATATTTACTTTAACAAATAACTTTGGTTAATGTAAATGCATAGCATGATTTGGTAAACTTAACATAAAATAACTGTTTGTTTAACCCAAGGCACTTGTTGCCCGAACAATTTCAAAGATTCAGATCAAAATTACCTTGATTGTTAAGACAATGCTAAAAATATTGTCTAATCTACACAATTATAGTAACAATCACATTTTGTTACCTTGACAAAAAATTTTGTTTTACTATATTTAACCCAATGTTTTTGTTGGATAGACAATTTTTTTGTTAACTTAACACATTTTGTTCTCTCAGTGTACGCTGTAGATGACGACCAAGTTCTTGCAAAATGTTTCCTACTTATGTGGCGGCCTATCATATCCCACATATGCTCGATTGGGTTTAAATTCGAAGAGCGAGCAGGCCAGGAGAGAATTTCTGTTTCCTTTTCGTGTATGAAGTCCTGACAGATGATTATCAGCGACTTTTTACATGGAACCAGTTGTTTTGTTAAGATTTCAACTTTGTGACCGACCTCCTTCGAGCTGTTGCAATTTTTGGGCACGTAGTTTAGTTAAAATACTAAAATGCTTGAATCTCGCCTCAAATTTGCTTCAAAGAGAAAAAACTTCAACGAATTGGATGCTTTTACCTCAAACTGCTCAGAGTGTTCTATTTCAACAACGAAATTTTGTTGAGTGAACCAATTATTTGGTTTTTTATTATTGCAATATATTGTTGCTTTAAGTGGGGGAGAAATCTTATCGTTTCTATTGAAATAACAACAAACGTTACTTTAGCAAACCGACTAATTAAGGTACCGAAGCGTAACAAGCGCCAATAAGCCCGGAATCGTAAAATAGACTCTACGTGATAGCGAGAGGGTAGTTGCGTGCTTCCGAAAGGTTCCTCCTCGTCCGTACACAACTACCGTCGCGTGGGCATCACCGGTAATATCCGAGATGAGGATGGGTGGCTGATTTCAGGACGACAGATGCTCGTCGCAGCCGATGTGCCACGGCTACGACCGGTTCCGATGAGGAGTTATTGGATGGCCGGGACACTGTCGAGAATTCCTATCGCCCTTCTTCCTTATACTCCCAAGTTCTTTTCGTTCGCCGCGGCCCTTCCCGCGCCTTCCCCAGGGAGAAGGCTTCAAAACGAACGTGACGTCGACGAACCACTCAAATTGGGGTCATTTCTAACCCGGGGCATTGTCTTAACTCGGAGACGGGGGGGCGCGCGAAAACTATACCGTTGATACTGAACACCTATTCGGGTACAATTTAGGTGTTTATTCTTGCGGATCGGCATCAGGGAACCCGGTGTGTTCCTTCGTTCTAATTTTATTCAATAGATGGCGGCGATGGTCTTCGCCGTTCACCCGACTAACTGCGAATTATCGTCGTCTTTACGGAAGGGGTCGTTGCTGTTGTCGTATTACCTCTATTAAGTGAAGAAAGATGCTATCGGAATTGGCCGTAAAAAAATATATTTTTGCTTCGAAAACCTAACGATTGTTGATATTGTTCATCAAATGGATTAAGCGTTTGTCGGGATAAAAAAACTTCCTCATTATTACGATATTTTGAGATAACTACACTAATAATAGAAGAATATTGATAATACTGTAAATTCTATTTAAATTTGCGACAGGTTAAAATGCATTGTCGTTTTCAATTAATTTAATACACATTTTCTAAGAAACACACACATATTCTTTAACTCGTTTCTTCGTCACATGTATGTTAATTCATACAAATTTGTGGTGAGGTGATTTGAAGTGTGTAGCTCCGTCAATGCCACAGCTACTAATCTTTGTGTATCTTTTTGTAATTAAGACCATTAGTAGGCATTTGTTTCTGTAGATACATATTTACTTGCAGTATATATATATATACAGAGAGACTGTTAACTTATGCAGTTAATCAGAAGTGCTAACAGAGCACCTTAATTTGAAAAACTGTTCTTAGTAAACTAACAGGTGAAACCTGATAATAACTAAACTACAGTCTTTTAAAAACAATTACCTGCTTGTTGAAAACCACCGATGCTAGCTCACAATTGTGATTCAAGAGATAATTTTTTAGTAAATTTAGTAAATTTTTTGTGCGATTATCATGTTGTCTGTTATGCGGATGATACAACTTTAATCAATGCTGTTAATGAAAAGGATACTGCTTGTGCTGCTGAAATCATGATAGGCAAAATGAACGATTGGTGCTGTGCAAATGGTCTTTCTTTGAATTTAGATAAAACTAAATGTATCTTTTTCCACACCTTACAAAAAAGATTCGATTCGTATCCTCGTATATATTTAAATAATAATATCGTATCTTGCACTGGGACGGCAAAGTTATTGGGAGTAACCTTTCTTCTACGCTTACCTGGGATGAACAGTGCAACTCCTTAATATCCAAGTTAAACATTGTTATTTTTAAGCTGCGACACACTAAAGGCTGTAAGTTTTGAAACATTGAGAATTGTTTATTGTGCAGAGTTTCAGTCAATTGCGTCTCTACGGTATTCTGCTATGGGGCTCGAAGTATGCATTTTAACGCAGTTTTTCTTAAACAAAAAGCCGCCATTAGATGTATGTGCAGTATCAATCAACTTACCTCGTGTAGGAGTTACTTCATTTCTTTAAATTATATTGACTATTTTTGAATTATACATTTTGGAAGCTAGTTATTATGTTCATAAAAATAAAGAGAAATTAATAAGTCACAATAATAGCGGCATTTCTTACAATATTAGAGATCCAAAATTCACTTTAATTCAACGTAGTTTAAGAATGAAGCAGCTAGTTTGGATGTGTTGGGGATAAAAATTTATAACAAACTCCCTAATACTTTTAAGGCTTTCAGCTGTTGTACATTCAAGAAAGTTCTTAAGTCATGGCTGCTTGACAAAATGTTTTCATTCATTGGAAGAATACTTTAATACTGATATTTAATAATTTGTATAAGATTGTATTTCAACAACTGTATGTATTTATTTTTCCTCTTTTTCATTCTTTTTCTTCTGTCTTTTACATTTATTTATTTTTTTTCGCTTTTGTGGACGTTTTTCACATATTGTAATGTTAGAAATAAAGTTCTACTATTATTATTATTTATTAATTATTATTATTAATTTATTATTTTAAATTCAGAGTGCTAATTGAATCGCGATTGTTTGTTTGTATATATGTTAGATTTTGTGGTTAAGCAAATAGTAAAATGGTTATCGTACAAGTATTTTGCTTATATGCTATTTCTTAAGAAATAGTCCTCAATAACTGCTATAAGCGGTCGAAGAACATTTAGCTACTGTAATATAGATATACAACAACCATTCTAATGATTTTAATCGAATTTTCATTTATTTTTTCAAAAAAATACTACCAAAAATTATACCATTTGATTTTTTTTTTACACTCTTTCAATATCTTCACAATTCTGTTTTTCTTTTCGCCTCTATTATTTTACATAATACAGATTCCTTCTTTTTAGACAACGAATTTTTTTTTAATCGCTTTTGTTAGATTTGGGGTTTCGATAAAAGAAAAGGGAATCGGTTGTGCCGAAACTAATTTCAATTCATTGTCAATTTCTCGAAATTAGCGCATCTTTTCTTCTTTCTCCTCTCAAAAGGCGACTACTTCGCGGAAAAGAAGAAAACGAGCGGCCAATCCATCAATTACCAATTAACAGGGCAACGGGGTGCGAAATTACGCAAACAATTTTACACTCTATAATTCTTAAAATTGTTCCAAGATATCGAACAATTTATTCGGGAATAATTTTTATCCATCCAATTACCTCCTCCTTCTATTTCCGTTGGTTTCTCTTTCTCGTCGTTAGGGGTCGCATGTTTCCGTCCCTCTCGCTCGACTTTGGCCCGTTCAACGAATCCCCGAATAATATTTCAAGGGATTGAAGAGCGCTTGGCGGGGTCGCGGAGAAAGTGTTCCTCACCTTCGGGGTCTCCGGTCCTCCTCAGTCCACGCTAAAGCGGTTTGATTTGTTGGCGTAGTTAATTGAAATCCGGAGGCAATTACGTAGTCAACTGTGATGTGCCTGCCTTTCAGCTTCCCTGGATGCCCGTCCACGTTCTGTTGAGCTTCAATAAATGTCTAGTCATTGTTGGAGATCGTAGCGCATTAATTGTTTAATTTGTATTTTATTTTCTTGCTGGAGGTACTCCTACCCAGCTCCTCCGTAGTCGGCATCCATACATTTCTCCGGCTATACTGCCTAATTTGAGCTTTCTACAATGAGAGAAAGGAATTGGATTATTCAGCAAAATATCAAATGTCAGATATTTATCCTTTCAACTTTCAATGCTTCAGTAGGTATATTCAAAATGCGTGGGAATTTCAAACAATACGTGACATGTTAAATTATTATCTTTGTTAAATTAAACTGATATGTGTTGGTGACTCAACGTAGACCAGATGCCGATCTTGTTTAGACTCCCAGTTCTAAACGATTCTCCCATTGATGCACTTTAGCAAAAAAGCTATCGGATTTTTTTTTAAATCTTGGAGTTTCCTAGTGCATTGAGTATCGCCTGGCCTTCTGTCGCAATATAGATCCGCTTATTTTCATAAACCCTTTGATTGATATATCAAAAAAAAAATGGCGGACTTGTATCGTTTAGTGAACCCTTTCGATTGGTGTAGATATTTATGTACAGGGTGTTCCAATAAACGTGGAATGACATATGTTGTGCTTATTTTATCGAATTTCAGAAATCGGTTACAATGGTCTTTTTTGTGATCAAATAGTTTATAGAAAGCTAAGTTAAAAAGTTATACAGGTGTCCACAAAAATATAAATTTTAGCATATTTCCTTATTCTAATGAGATACTTTGTATACTGTTAATTGGCTGCATTGTATGTCGAAAATCAGTGTAAACTTATACTAGGCGCTAAATAGTTATATGATAGTTTCGGAGTTATACCCGTTTGATTGTATGTAAGACATATTATCCCCAACAGCAGACAAAAGAAAATGTAACTGCTTCGACAGATTGTTGCTGATACTTTTAACATTACACTGTATATACAAAATAACGACAGATTAGGACTTCAATTTTCATATTCATACTGTTCGTGGGTGGGTAGTTAGGTACGCAAATAAAATTATATAATATTGATTTATTAGTTTATTGATATTGGTTGAGTTCATATTGTTTTGCAAATGTGCAGGTAGTTAGAGCCATTGAAAGAAAAACTTACAATATACAGTCGATGTACAATTTAATTATAATTTAATTATTACCTTATTTTATTTTGTGTAAGACACAAACAGCCTGGTCTATTTCAATAAAAAAAAAGTCAGTAGTGAAAATATGTATATACATTCTTCCAGTTCGTATATTACTCTTCATCATGATAGTGAAAATCCAAAAAAAAGGGTTGAAAACATAAATATTGGGTACAACGTCCACATCTTATAAAAGCGGGCTGTCCACATATTGAGCATATAGGTAAAATGCCTACATCATCGAACGAAAACGCATATGTCACTGGATGAATAAATTTGTCTGGTCTGGATTCTATGTAACCGCTTCTGTACCAGGAATATAGAAATAGGTTTCGATATCTTGGAGAGGACAGTTGATTGTGAACCAATGATTGTAATTTGATTATTATATTGCGTTGATGTAAATTAAAGTCAATGTTTGCAAGCAAAACTTGATCGGAAAATCGTTTGACAAATCTCTTCCACACACGAAAGCCGTACACGTCGAGCGGTTGCGCCAGTCCAGTTATTTTCTTGGGAATCGTAAGAAGAGATGTTGGTTTATCTGCTGGATAGAACTTTGACAGTGGCCACCCCAAGAAACTAGTTGTAAAGTTATTGATGTTCCATAAGGAACTCAGTGTAGGTACACATCCGTAAACCATTTTTTAAATAGTTCACTAGTTAGTAAGTGAGACGTTCGCTACTCACATCTCTCCAGAAATAGTGGAAGCAAGCAATTAGTGTACTATGTGACCTATTGTTTTCATCTGCCTGCTGTCGGGGATAATATAATTTGACATACATCTAAACGCGTATAACTCGAAAACTATTACATGTAACTATTTAGCGCCTAGTAGCGTAAGTTTACAGTGATTTTCGACATACAATGCAGCCACATAACAGTGTACAGAGTATTTCTTTAGAATAAGGAGACATGCTAAAATTTATATTTTTGCGGACACCCTGTGTAACTTTTTAAATTACCTTTCTATAGACTATTTGATCACAAAAAAGTCCATTATAACCGATTTCTGAAATTCGATAAAATACGCACAACATACGTAATTCCATGTTTATTGGAATACCCTGTACATAAATATCTACACCAATCGAAAGGGCTCACTAAACGGTCCAAGTCCGCCATTGAAACTTTTTTCCTATCTCTTACTGTTTAAAAGTTATTCAGAAAAAAAAACAAATTTGGGCTAAATTGCGAGGGTGAATTGCACCCCCTAAAGTTGAAGTTCCGCAGCAACGGAAAGCGTCCTTGAGTAACACTCCATGGTGTCTACAAATTGACAAAGTTTCATCAAAATCTGTGATTTACAGTTCGCGAGGTTCCCCTTGTAAGACATAGACTGTTTGGACTGACCTCATTATATAACGTGTCTTGCAGCTTTTTTTTATTTCTTTGAATTTCTTTCACTTCTTCACCGGTCAACTTTATTAAACTGCAATGTTCGACATTATATTCCAGTCGCATCGTCACTTCTCATCACCCACGGACAAGAAGGTATGGGGAAAGAACGAACAGAGCAATTGCTTACTTAATTCATCAGAATCGCAGTTCGGTCGTGTCCGATACGGTTGCTAGAGGTCGACTTACCCGTCGGTATAGCCGGTCATCGTCGTCCAGGTTAATTAAGAGTTGCTTTACGACGTGAACCCGGATCGTTCCGACGTACCCGGAGCATAAACATGAGAGAATCACCGGGAGAGCAGCTCCGGGCGTCACATAGTAGCGACCGTCGTCTCTATCCTGCGACGAAACGCAATATACATAAACTTTTATCGTTCGCCACTTTGTACGGAATGTATCTCCGGCTCCTACTATAATAATAATCATTTACCAGCTTGACCCTAACTAATGTTACGGCATATCAGCTCGACTGCCTGGCCTTCCTAAGTGAAATACAACTGGTGTGTTGTGCGCCGAAGATGACCGTTGTCGCTATGCCGATTGTGACATGTTCACAAGTGTCTTCACAAAACTCTCTACCAGCTTTTTATACAACTAGGAATGGAAATGTTTTTATACTAGTTAGTAAAAAAATTGAGGTCATATTGAAATTATGAATTATTCTTCGAAGTTTCTGTTTTAACCTTAGGTATATTTGTAAATTGTAACCAAATTCTTATTCTTAGGACTAAAATGGAATGAAAAAAAATCAAAAAGTTATGTTTAATAATGTGTATGCTCTCCACGTGTGTTAACGACTTCTTAAGATTGACGAGGCATACATTGAATTAAAGTATCACATTCTGGTCGATATTTTCTCATTCTAGGAGTAGCAATTTTCTAGGTTCTTGGGCAGTTCTTCTGCATTCCATAATGTTCAAAATGGGATTCATGTCAGAACTGATGGTCGGTCAATTGAACCGCATAATTCTTCGCTTCATCCAGGTATCCTCTGACAATTCTGGCTACGTGAGGTCTAACATTATCTTGCATGAAGATGCTATGCTCGCCCATGGTAATCATGAGGAGCATAACATGATCTTGTAGAACTTCCGTTATGTAGTTATGAGCTATTCTGCATAAAACCCAACTTTGTGTGTGCTTGTGTAATGATTCCAACCTTTCGCTGGTTCTTTTCCATACTCGCTGAGTTCCTTCTGAACCATTAAAGAAAAAACTTTCTGAAAATTGAAATTTGGAAACTTTAAGGCCCTAGCTAAAAGAGTAAATAAAAAAATAAGATATGCTTCAAAACGAATGACATCATACCGTATATATCTGTTAGCAGCAACTAGTTTAAGGGTCATAATCGAGATAAATGGTCTAGTTTTTGAGATGTATTTTTAATGAAAGGACGTATATTAATATTTTTCTGATTCGTTTAAGAAATAGTTTAAATTTTAAATTGATATTATTATTTATATTAATTAAATTTAGTTATAAAAGCATAGAGATATTAAATTCATTTGGAGTTATTTCGACGAGTTTTCCGTTAAGAAGTTTATATTTTAAATTTACATTAGTGATTTGCCACACTTATTATTTTGAAAATTACATATAAAGTTAACATTTGAATTTGTTTAGCTTCATTTAGGTATAAGCACGATACGATATTCCTACTATATTTAAAATATTCTAATGTTTGAATTCTTCGACAGTTGTTTCTAAAACCCTCACTACTTTTTCCATTTTTCTCAATGCATTTGATACCAATTTGGTGTCTTCACAACAAAATGTCTGCTTTAAAGAATTTTTAGGAAAGCAGCATATAATTAATAGCCTCTGACAAAAACGTTAAGAAATATTAGCAGCTTAGTTCTGTTGCAAGACAATGATTTAATTTAAACTTATGTGGAAAACTTATCTTCTGATAGTAGCTTTTTAATATTATAATTATTGTATAATTATTATAGGTTAAATGAATTATTATAATTTACATTAATTATACAATTATTAATTTGAAGTATTATGAATTATGACCAAAAAGCATTCCAGCATCTTTACTAGCCAAAAAGGCATTATTGTTACTTCTCGTTCATAAATTATTTTCATTTAAGTTGAATGATATTATCTACTCTGTTAAGTTTCAATTCTCGTTTTCAATCAAAAAAAAGTTGGATTAGTTAGGTTTATTTACAGCGAGCAATAATCCTTAAACTTAATTATTATATTAATCAATAAAAAATAAAATTTCGATTTTCAGGAATGAATCGACCCGCTACCCAAAGAATCCGTTCAACCGTCTTACGTAACTTTACAATCTCTCAGATAATCCTTTGTTCGAGAACCATTCGTCATTGGCGGGGAATTGTTTCAGGGCCGGCTGCAAATGAGCCAGAACAAATCACGTTTAATTGCATCAAAGATCTTAAAGGAGTTCGGGAGCGGAGTTTTACTCCGGTTCACTGTTAAATCAAATTTATGGATAAACTTAATTTCGTTCGAGACTTCATAGTGTGTATAATTCTAGGCCATTATTTGTTTTATTGCCCCTGAAGAGCGAACAAGAGCCCGCCCGATCCCAGAACAACGAAACGAAAACGAGGCGACGACGGAGGACGCACAATAAGAAGAGGGACGGCACTCTTGAATTATCCATCCAAATATTTACTTTCGCTTGATATCTATCGACGGGATGTTATATAGCGTTGGGCGATCCTAAATTCATTTGCCCATTTTTTTCCTTTTCGTTGAACGATATTGGGAACGAAAGTTGAATAAATAGTTAAAGTTTTGATTGTGTGAGTTAATTTTGCGAATGCAGAAACAGTCAATCAGTATAATTTCTTTGGGAATATTTTTTTATATATATAATACTCTCTTCATTTGATATAAATATCGTCAAATAATATAAAAGCAAAACATATATAATAATGGACGCATGCATTACATACAAATTAACAAAATTAACAAAATTTATGCATGTGTACGTAATAGAACTTTCTTTTAACTCATTCTGTCTTCGTTTGATAATAAATATCCATAAATTCCCAAAAATAGACAATAAACTTTTATTTGTTAGTAGTGACCTTGCTGCCGTTGCCAAAATATCGGCTGATCATTCACTAATGATTAATCCGGGTAAGTCAGTGGTTTTACTGTTTGGTAGCAAAAACCATGTGGACTGCCTTAGAAATTCAATAAAGTTGCAAATAAACGGAGCGGAAATGCCAATTCTATCTGAATACAAGAATTTGGGTTTAACCTTGGATGGGAGCCTTAGATTCGATAATCACGTCTCGAGGTGCATTAGATCTGCCTATGCAGCTTTAAAGCTGATATATCCACACCGCCACTGTTTTTCGGTTAATTTAAAGAAAATCCTTTGTGAAATCTTAGTATTGCCGCATTTATCATATTGTTGTGAGGTATATGGACCGTGCTTGAGGGCGGATACCTCTGCACGTATACAGAGGGTTCAAAATTCGTGTTTGCGTTTAATTTTTGGTATAAGGAAATATGAAAGAATTTCTCACAAGTTGCCTGAGGTGGGATGGCTTATGAGCGCTTGTACATTCCACAAAATTTTATATAAATAACCCACTTACTTGTATCAAAAAATTTCATTTCGTACTGACGTGCACAATCTGAATTTGAGGTTTAGGGGTAGGCTTACACCCCCTACTCATCGTACTGCTTTATTTGAGCGATCCTTCACTTATCAAATAGCAAAGATTTATAATAAGATACCGGATCAATTTAAATTGCTGAGTGTGTCTGCGTTCAAATCTGCATTTAATCGATATCTTTTGGAGCGATGATTGTTTCGTGTGCCATTCGCAGCGCTTTTTACTTTTGTTTTTTTTTTTTTGTGCTGCTTAACTGCATATTCACTGTTTTGCTTTTAGTTTTATTTTGGTTTTGAATGTGGTGGGGGTTCATGCAGAATATTAGGTAGTAAGGTAGTTTAGGTTTCACTTTCTTTATATATTTATCAAATGCTTCAAGGTGTACCGGTAGAGCAAGGACAGCTTATGCTGTCATTTGAAGTACACCTTGTGATTTCTTTTTGATTTTTGACTAATTTAGTTTTCTTTATTTATTATTTTCATGTCATGCTTTTAATGTCATAATCTGAAGGAATAAAACTATATTATTATTATTATTATTATTTTATGTATCTTCATAAGCAGATATGCTAGGTTGGTTCTGGCGTAATATTCCATAAGGTTTATATAGGAGGTATATACGTGAAAAGATTTTAATAACCAGCAGTAATTCAAGTGCTGCATTGTACCAATGTAGCGGTTAATATTTGTGATAAATAACTTATTCTCTTTTGGATTGGATGTTAATTACTTTGAGAAGAATCCTACGAAGCGCTCATAAGATTAAAATCCTGAAAAAAAGCAAGAAATCTAGTGAAAATGACACTAAAAGACACAATAAATAAAATTGTGATAGATTGGAATCATTCATAGCGATTTAGAGTTGGAAAATACTTAACCCTTCTTAACGAACCTAAATAGGTTTAGTAATGGAAATGATTATAAGAGATAGCAAGATCCAAACAACAGCTTTGATTTACCATAATAAAGTACAGCAAGAGAAAAAAGTTTCCGCGTAGCTTGGTAGTAAAGAACTAACATCCGGCGGTATCTATTGCCATCAGCCGAAAAAAAAATACCAAAATTCTTTTCATTTATATTATTCAATACAGCCTACGTCATATTTTTTTTTACTACCAAGCTATGCGGAAACTTTTTTCTCTTGCTGTACAATGCATTGCAAACACAGATGACGTAGTCCTGGTAACAAGCTCCAAAAAAGGAAGTTGAAAAGACATATAGCTTACATGATCATTTTGCTGAGAGATTGTAAAAATTAGTCCATAATTTTAACTGGAAGAAACATAAAGAATATAATTTTGACATAATTTACTCGAGTGAACTTCGCCGCTTCAGGGTAGAACGACATTCGACATAAATTAAATTTGTGAACTTCTGAGACATTTTCTGAACCTCCAGTGTGCCCGCCCGCCGTTACAATTTAATTTTATTACGATATCTCTGCCGGATTTCTTAAAACGGACGCGGATCCGTTTCAATAATATGAATAAATATAAGGAAGGGTGGGCGGGCGTATTCTGGGGAAGTGCCTTTCGCGTTATAGTCTAATGAGTTCCAGTTAGCGTCACCGCCCCTGAGTCATGACGCTATTTAAACAATTTGTGACTCGAAATAACATTAAAATCTGTCGCCGAGGAAAAACGTAAATCAGGCTTTGCATCCAGTTGTTACCGCTCGGATTCTCTTACTTGGAGGCGCCCTTCCTTTTTCTTCTATCTCTCGATTCTCGAAGAGGGAGTCGAAGGGAGCTCTCGCCTATGGCGTTCGCTCTTGGCAAATTTTAAATTGTATCTTTTCAGGGCGTCTTAACCATGCTCATAATTGGTGTGTGTTTTTTTCCAGAAATAATCTTTTCTTTAGATTTTATGAGTATTAAACTATTTCAAAATATATTTATATTTTGTAACTTTATTTTCCGACTTCGAAAAATCATATACTTACTATATTTTGGTACACAATCTAACAATATATTGTTATTTTATGTTAAGACTTTCTACTATTTTCTTTATTGCATATAGAGATAGATAGATATTTGTCAAAAAAAAATACAAAAAGTGCAGTGGATAAGTCAGAAATGCATACATCATATTATGGGGTTTAATACAGATAAATTGTAAAATTAGATTAGATTAGAACATTATGTACTCCTGCAATAACCAAATATTCGTCAAGCTAGTAAACGCAATTTTCAAGCAAAAGATTTTGTAAAGTAGATTTAAATGTCTTTAAGGTTTGCAGTTCTTTAATAGCATCGGGCAACAAGTTAAAAAAGCGAATTTCCTACTGAAATCGGAAATCTCTCAGTGATTTCGGATCTATCTAGGGGCAATCTGAAATTTGCTCTGCTTGTCGTGTTGTATGATTGAATATTAGAAGTTGGCTTAAATGACCTAGCAATCTGTCAAGTATAGCGTATTCAAACACTATTGAAAAACTAGAAAACTAGAGCAATTGGGCGATAATTTCTATGAATTGGATTGATAACCGATGTTTTCAAGATTTTAGGAAAGCTCTACTGCCAAAAGACAAGTTCATGAGTTGCGTTAGGGGTTGAGCCAACAGGGGCGCTACACAACGAAGTAAATTGCAGGGGATATTATCCGGACCGACGCTATGCCTATTCTTCAGACGATAAAATAAGTTAAGAGTCTCTTTCTCTGAAAATGGTGGTATGCACATGGACCTAAAATTTAAAAAAAAACTGATTAGATTGCTTTGCTACGGCAGCAGGGCACTTTAGCATGAAATCATTCAGACGCAAGGAAATATTGCTTTTAGCTGTTTTCTTGTTTGTTAATTACGCGATAACAGACCATGCTTTCTGGTTTGGATTACCGGAATTCAGTGACGTTATTGGTTGAAAGAAGACTGAATACAATTCATACCCAGACTATGCAAAAATCTAACTAGAGCATCTCGGATATAAAATTATTGGCAATATTTTCGCTGGTGCGATGCTAGCAAAATAGTGATTCAGTTCGTTTGTGGAAATAGTAGTAGATACCATTTTCACTAGCATATTCTTTTTATGATTTTCCATACAGCTTTAACCTTATCTACACTTTGTTCTATGAATCTCTCATTAAATGTCTGTTTTTCGTTTTTAATGCTTTCCAAATAATATTTTTTAGGTGATTTATAATATAGTAGTAATGAAAGTTGCAACTGCATTTTTTGAGGGGAGTGCTAAGCATGCCCATGTTTCAAGATTGTTTTTTCATCTGAATTGATATTTATAAACCTAGAATGCTTACCTTTTCTAATATTCAATAAGTAAGCACACTTCATTAGGTAGTAGTCTAATAAACGTTTCTAAAGGTTTGTTATTTATTATTACGTTCCTTGCTAGGAAAATATTCTAGCAAGCACGCAATGTGAATGTTATTTTTATAATTTTGCTGTTACCACAAAACTTCATGAAAGGGTTTACTCTAGTAATCTAAACACATGAGTGCGTATGTAATTTAGTAGCATTATAAATCTCATAGCGATCCCTCTACGTCAACCCGATATACATTACAATATATTATGTCCATTGAATAATTTAATACTTAACTTGTAACCAAAGCTCGCCGCCTCATTCATCTGATATGAAATTATCGTAATATACAATGCAGTTTACTGAGGCCACCGGAGGATTTCCTCTTTGCGCCCGGAGACAGTACGGGCAATGTCGGGAGGGCTCTAAAACGTTAGACAGGTGAAGGTGTGTGTGGACAAAGTTAAGCCGAACCCTCAAAGAGACCAACGTAACAGTCCCTTTGATGTGGATGCGCGATTCCGTATGCCGGACAACAATTCGGTCTTCTCTCGCTTATGTATTCCATATATCTGTACGGTATTAGCTTGTAAGTGTATGTATAACATGAACCGTTGTGTTCCCATCATCTCATCGGAGTCTGCCTTCAACGGAGAACGGAAACACGTATATAGCGCGCGAGGAGAGTCTTACAAACGGAATTATTGCGACTGACTTATACCGGAGTTTAGTATTGTCAAGTCTCATTAGAGGCGCAGTGAATTTCGTACAACGTATGCGGTGCGGTGTTCAGTTTGTACGCCGGAAGGGTATACATAGTAGGTGTACCTACCTACTGTGCATCTTAATCTTCTACGTTCGAGCCCTTGATGATATTAGGTTGAAATGTCCAATTAATCCTTCAAATTATTCGGTTCCTCACTTAAATATTCCGTTTTCTCATGTCTGACTGTTTTAACGTTTAACAAAGCAACAAACGATTTTATGTTAAGACCGGAGAAGTAATTTTCAGATCGTCACAATCAATTTGTGTCGAGATATTTTTTAAACGAAACGCTATTTATTATCTCTGTACTCGACGTTAAAGTAAAAAAAAAGTTCTTTGTTGAATCTGTTTTTGGCAATTATAACAAAAATTTTAATCAAACAAAAACAATTTCTCAGGATGTATAGGAAAAACCTTTAGTTAAGTTAAATTAAAGTTTTAACTTGTTTTAATTAATAATGAAAATAGTTCCTTTAATATTACTTTGGAAAGTTGATACGTTTACATTAAAACAAATTACGTTTTTGCTTGTGGATGTAACGTCACACCTATTTTTAGATAAAAAGACGGGGATATTTGCCTTTTCTTAAATCTAGTCGTTCTATACATTATTATAGCAATTTTATTTCCATATAGTATAGCAAATACGTTAAATAATTATATGTATTACAGAAATTCTCACATAGATGGCGCTTCTTCAAATTAATTCTAATAATAGAACTTGTTTGGCGTTAGTACTAAGGCAAATGCGATTATAAGAGTTAATCTGATATATTTTCCAGATAAATTGAAACATTTACTGCCTTGTTAAAACAGTAGCAAAGAAGATGGTTCGTTCAATTAAATATTCATTTAAATGAAATATTCGAAATTTGATAAGTTGAAGTATATTATAAGTAAATTATTTCAACAATATTATTTACTTATAAACACAGGAAATATGTTGCTACTGATAGTAAACAATGTGAAACACAATCTAATTATAAAACACAGCTGTGCAGCCAACAACCACTAATTCAACATCGCTAAAACTCTAAATTAATAGAATGAATAAATAGAAGAATAAAATTAAAAAATGGACCTAGCAAAGATACAATAACCTTAACAGTCGAATCGCTTACATAGAATTTTTGTATTAATAAATGAACGTGTAATTTTTCCACCATTTTTTTTGAGTAGTATTTCTTCTAATTCACAGATAATACATGTAATAATTTCATTTTAAGTATGTCAGTTTCAATTTATTCTGTTAAAGTTTAAATAAAAATTATCATCATTTGATTACGAGCGTTTTAGAATTTTGTAATTCCTTTTTGAAACTTGTTTTTTATTTAAAAAAGTTTTTGAAATTTTCTGTACACAATTTGACAATTTTCGTTTTTGTTGGAATAGAAAGGTTGATTAATATATTTAGAAACTCATTTTGTGGTTAAAAGCTGTTAATATTTTTAAATAATTTATTACAATATTACATGTACTTAATAGTAAAAGGCGAACAACATTAATATATTGACTAAAATACGCAGTTACATACAATATTTATTATATTTAGTTTATACTATTTTGAAAATATTTTTTATATTTCATAAAACGTTAAGTTTTCCTTATTTCCTAATAGCATCTTTTTACTGTATACTGGTTAAATGCTGTAAATACTTCCGGTTTAAAGAAAAAAGAAAAAATAAATCAATTCCCTGATAATGAAAGAATAATTTGCGAAAGAATTTACCGTTTTAATCGAAAATACTGCAACACTCTCCCCAACTGCAATCGAAAATATGTACGTATGTACGAGAATAGCTTTAATTAAAAACATACCCGGGGCAACCCGTAAAGCCTAAGCGGGAGGACCGTTAACCGGAACACGCCTTCGCGTCCAGGTACATAACTGTCATTAAATTTATTCCCTAATTATAGTGACTCGTTTGCACATCCTACAAGCGTATATACATACATATAACGTCCAAAAGCAAATAGAATAAAAGCGCTGTATACGGTAGGTAATAGTAGCAACAGCAGTAGGACACAACGTCCGTCCGAATACACACAGGACTGGCGCGCGAAATAATTCCGGAGCAATTCTCTGTGTAGTGGTTGCGAATGTTCTCCCGGTCCGAACCATTCGTAACAATTTAGTCCAGCTGGCACATGATATTACAGGACATCACATATTTATGTGCGGGCCGGGTCCGCACTAACTCCTCTATATCTCAGAGTCCTGGTCAAGTAAGTAATTACAACGGTGGACATCCGCCAGGCGGCGCTACTAATGTTGCGTCCGTAAGCTATTAGACTGTTAGGAATGCGCCACCTAGGATTAAGGATTTTTATGGTACTACCGACGCTAACTTCTGCACCCTTTTCCGACGTCGTTTCGTTTCTACGTCTTTCTATTCTTTCCTCTTTTCCTCTTTTAACGTTCTCTCGGACGTATTTATAATTATTATATTAGCAGGAATTAACGAGTGCGAATTTATAACCCGACATAATTAATATATTAATGATCTACTTATGAAAACGAATAAATAAATAAAGCAATAAGAAAGAAAAAAACCAACGAAACACGCGTCGCTTGGTTGGTCGTCGAGTCGAAATTGTAGTCGAGCGCAAGTCAACAAATCATCGGCACCGGTCCTAGGCATTCGCTATTAGTCGATCGGCGACCCGGTAATATTTTCTCGCAAGGCTGAAAGTGATGTCCTTAATCGAAACCTGGCGTCACAAATCAAGCAAACGTTTGACAGTGTCATTAAGAGCGGGGCGGTTGTCAGCCATACTTCATGTTAGTTGGACATATCTTGCGGTATCAGTCGTTCGTTGCTGCCCTCTATCGTTCCAGGACTGTATTCATATTATATTTGCGACAATGAAATGATTCAATCGAGAATTATACAGAAAGTATTTTATCTAAATCAGTAATTAAAAAAATAAATGGTTTATTTTTGCAGAGAAATCCACGTTAGCAAAAAGAAAAAAAAAGAAAAATGACGATGTATATTTTTTTTTCTATGCGCCTCTAAAGCTTGATTTAATATGATAATGATTCCTACTTAATCACGAATTCTATAGATGTAAGCGAAAATTCCCTGGCTTGAATTAGCTAATATCCAATTTTCAATATCAGAAAAATGACGATATTGGAAATTGGATATTAGCTAATTCAAGCCAGGGGATTTTCGCTTACATCTATAGAATTCGTGATTAAGTAGGAATCATTATATTTTTTTTCTAGACGTAAAAAATATAATGTAAATCAGGCTTTAGAGGCGCATAGAAATTTCCAAGAGATTTTAGCCTATCAACGGCACTGGATTGATTAAGTTGTACGTGAGTTTGCTACACAGGAAAGCAGAAATTGGAGGAGTATTTTCAATAGTCACGTCAAAATAAAATAGCATAAATTAAGTTGGGAGATTTTAAATGCCGTTTTAGTGTATATCATGTAAATATACATTCTACTCCCAAAATTGCACATTTTATGTATAAATTACCTCGATTCACACTTTTATTTTAATAAACGCATATTTTATTGTAATTGCTATTGAAACTTATCTAGGTAGTAGAGTGTTTAAATTTGTATTATTATTATTTAAACCAGCAGAAAATTGAAGGAAATAAGAAGGGAAATTTAGGGAATATTTAGAATAGCTTCTTGGAGATTTTCAACTCTACACTATTGGAATTACTGCAGTAGCGAAGGATTTTAATTCGCAAGGAAGTTTTCTAAAATCGTTAATTTGTAAAGTTTGCAAGCGTTTTATAGTAAGATTTTAACAAATTAAGCATTTTTTATTGCAGCAATTTATTTGGAAATTTCTGGCTTAAATAGTGCGTAGCGTAAAAACTTACTTTGAAATTTATGTATCACTTCTTAACACAAGCATATAGTATAGGTATATAGTCACCGAGTCTTGAAAGAGATTGAAAAGAAAACAAAGAAAATTACAAATAGGGTATAAAGACATGAGGATAGTGGAAATCGCGGAAAGTGCCTTTGTCGACGATTTGGTGGTGTACGCGGGGAATATAAAGGATCTGCAAGCAAATTTAAATATTTGGGAAACAGCTCTGAAAAAGAGAAATATGAGGATAAATGCAGAGAAGACTAAAGTTATGTCAATAGGGAAATACGATGGGAAAATAATAATTCATATAGATGGAAAGATTATAGAACAAGTAGAAATATTTAAATATCTGGGAATAAATATACATCAAGAAGGTAAAGAGGAAGCAGAAATTAACAACAGATTTGAAAGTGGGATAAAATTATATTACGCAATGAACAACGCTTTTATAGGGAAGAAGGAGATTTCAAAGAAAACAAAATAAACCGTGTTTAAACAATATTTAAACCTATAATGACGTACGGCTAGTGAGAGTGGATCTTGGAATACACAAACTAAGAGTTAAGACACAAGCCGTTGGAGATGAAGGTATTTAAGCAGCGGGCTTTAAAGGCGCCACCCCGAAGTGATAGAATAAGGAATGAGAAGATAAGAGAAGAATTAGGAGTAGAGAGCGATTTTAGAAAGCCATAGAGAGACAGAAATTGAAATGGTTTGGACACATGATACGTATGGAAGAGGAAAGACTGACGAAAAGAGTATGGCCTGGCAAGATCAAGATCAACAAACGAAAGAGAGGCAGGCCGAGAAAAAATGGGATACGTACAGTAGAAAGAAAGTTGAGAAAAAGAGGAATATCCTGGAATGAGGCAAGAAGAAAGGCAAAAAACAAGAAAGAATGGTCAGCGTTTATCTATAATAAGAAATAAAAGTGTTTGTGTACAAAATTTACCTTTACACCCATATGGTAATTGAGGTTACTGATTATATATATAGTCACCGACAATATTATATAATAATAACATTTAAGCGTCGAGCCATTCGTTCGAGTGCTAAATAATAATGTCGGTGACTGTACACTATACTATTTATTTGTAAATTTCTGTTACCAAATGTAGTATTTTGCTTTGTAAAAAGATGCAATACATGTCTCGTTCTGTAAACCTGGGTTAAAGATTTTTTGTTTTATTCCTCTTTTCTTTTCATTTTTTTTTTCAATGTTCTCTAGTTGTTTCTACTTATTTTTTTATCTTTACGTTAAACCTCCTAGCTCATACTAGCTAGCAGCTGTGATAAGTCATTTTCTAATTCCCTTTTGTGTTTTATTAATATACAAAAAGCTTTAACTATACTGATAAATTTAATATTTAAAAAAAAACTACCCATATTTAGAACGCTTGCCTAGAACCAACGTTAATCCGGCCCTGAACATCGTGAAAAGGGCGCCCCGCCAACTCGTATATAACATTTTCTAGACGGCCAGATGATTTCCAGCCGTGATGGACGACTAAAATCCGGCCAAACTTCGGGCGGCCCCGATAAGTGGCGTCAATATTAAACATGATTTCTTGTTTCTTACATTCCGCGTTATTGCGGCACATACATCACGCTTATTTGGGTTCCCCGCCGGCGGATATTATATCGGGACCGTTGATTGAAATTATAACGATGTCTACTACTACGTCTTCTCCCTTCTCTTTACGCTCGTTCTCTTATTAGAAATATTAATTAAGCGAAATGGCGGAGGCGCTAGGAATATCGAGGAATCGACTAATTACAACAAAAATTAAAAGAATAAATACATGTGTACATTTGGGGATTGTGTCGAAAATTCCCAGCATATCCTAAATATTATTAAACACCGAACAAACTCGATATAACTTACGTACACTTCATTTCCATTCGGGAGCAAAAAGTTCTCGCGCATAAGAAAATGTTAGTATTCCACCTGTGTCGTTGCGCACGGCAACGTTCGAATATATTTTATTATTAACGGATCTATTGAATAAAGGGAGGGATGGAGAAATCTCAACCGGGCCCCGGCTGGTTTACGATAGTCAAAATAGTCGTGCGAAATCGGGCCGCGTAGAGCGTGTAAAGTGACGTCATAATGGCGGATCGTGTCTCAGTTTTATAGGCACTTTTCGATCATATGCGCGAAGAAAGGATGTGAAATCTGAAAACAGCCACCGTGCCGCTTTAAAGGGCGCCAGTCGAGAGGGAAAATTATTAGTTTTATGTTCGCGCAGCGATGTTTATAACGTGTTTCTAATATGAATTCCGTCCTATTGCTCGATTGCTGTAAATAAATATCCTCCAACACTGTTTAAACTAATTTTTAACACAAATTACCATTATGAATTATACGTATTGCTGTGAACTGATTGTACAAGCATATATGTTTAAAGAAATTAAAAATGACAAAATTAATTTAGCTAGCTCAGCAAATTAAAATTCAAAAGGCGCAAGAGATTTCTTAGATCTCAGAGTAACTTTCATGAAAATTAATAGTGGGCGTTTGTAAATTTGACTTTCTTTAAAATCCCCAAAAATTGAAATGGTTAATTCAAAAATAAAAGAACTGTAATTTAAGATGATATTTATATATATATTCATAAAATTTCCATATAATAAAAAAAAAAATTCATTTAATTACAATCAACAGGGGAAAAAACCTTAAGACTGAATGTCTTGGATTAAAATAACCCCTTCGTGAATTTACAATTAAAAAGGACAATGCAAATCCTTTAGCAAACAAAATGGTGGATTTCGTTCTAGAAGGAATTTCTTCTACACAAAAATCCACGTGGTTTCAAAAATTCAAAGCAAACTAAAATTTAATTAAATTAACGTGGAGAAACAAACAAAATCAAAATGAAATTTAAAATACAAGCTCTAAGCTTCACTTCACCTACCCCGAGGTAATTAAAATACAATTAATTAAAACTAACAAAAAAAAAACGGAAAATTTAAACTCTTAACGCGGTCACTTCTAGAACAAATTATTAACGGGCTTATACATAAATTGTGCACAATATTATAAACACCAATTAATAAACTGAGTTGTCTGAATGATGATCAAAATTAACAAAATAACGAACAAATCCTTACAAATGAAAGATTGCAAAATGGATGCAAAGAGCTCAATATAAACATATACTTACATTCTCGACAATGATTCAGACACTGCCCTAAAAGAGGCCCTACAACGCGTATATACAAAATAACAATTGCGCGCGCTGCGTCAGCCGCAAAAATCAAAGAAAATGCCTTTTAAGAAGGACCTAAGACATGAAAAACAAAAGCTAAACATATAAAGGAAAGAAATAAACTAACTACTGAACAATAAAATAACATCAAACAAAACTACTAAATTCTTAGCAAAATACACAAATATTAAATCTAAGTGAGAATTTGCGCGCGGCAAAGCCAAAGCTTGATCTTGGAAAAATGAAAACACTGAGTTCAAATAACCGGAGTGCCAGTCTACAGCAGTATGTATTGTATTTTGGTGCAGTGTATTACTTTACTTACTACTACTACTTAAGTTGCCTCGCAGTACACTACACACTAAAAAAATTAAGTAATTTTTCTTGGTAAAAATTACTTTTTTTGATAATTTTCCGCACTGAATGAGGGTAAATGTACGGAAACTTAAGGAAGATGTCGAAATGTTTAATTTTACCATAATGCAAGTATTTTACATGCATATGATAGCAAAATTTCTGTTTCTTAAAAAAATCCCTAACATTGTAATATTACCAAGAAAAATATTAACACCTCTTAAGAAATACTTAAAATTTCCCACAATTTGGAAAATTACACTCATAAATATAGCAATTTTCAAGTGATAAAGAAATAAATAAGGCGTAGAATGTTCTGGTTCAAGTCAGACGTAGGCAGAAATGATATGGTGATCGGCCACACGTGGTCCTGTTGTTCTTGTTGTTTTAGAACTATTATACTGACTATTAGTAGGTGGTATTAATTCATATTAGAGAATGTTTAATGCTTTAAAGTTTGTTACGCACTCTGCTACAATTTGAACATGGAATATCCGAAACAAATTGCATGCACGTTGGAATTAATTCAGCATTATCTGTTAAAAACTCACGCACATACTAAAAACAATTTCTTGGTAAAAATTACTTTCTTTTTTGGATAATTTTCCACATTCAATGGGGGTAAATGTAGAAAATGTTTTACGTGAATATTAATAGAAAAGTTTCTCTTTCTTAGAAAAATATCTTTAACATTGTAATATTAGTAAGAAAAATATAAATATCTCTCAGGAAATTAACATTTTTACCATCTTTTTACAATTTGGCAAACTACAGTTAAAAATATCTTTTGTTCAAATAAATTACCTTAACAGCAAAATATATTTTTTGGATATACGATATCAAGTAGTTGCGATTTTCTGAAAGAAACTATTTATTTTATATAAAGTCGGTACAATTAAAGATAAAGTAGTAGTAGGTCTACGTCAAAATTGTATTACAAAACTGTAAATCATCGTCATGATGTTTTAAACATATAATAGCAAAGTTTTCTAGCCTGTAGTAGCAAATACGTTAAACATATTCTACAAGTATAGAAATTGCCGTAAAGATGGCGGTTCTCTTATTTCACTATACTAATTTTCCATACTCGATAGTTTCTTAAATGGCAGACATAGTTATCAAATATTTATTTATTACTTGCCAGATAAATATTTCTTAGGAACTGTTATCACAACAGTTGCTTGATTGCATACGGTAGCCCTTGATTTTTGCGAATTAACAATCAATATGGAGAGGCAACGAGTAACTAACGTGCAGGTGGTTTTGGGTAGGCATTAGAAATTTCATATTTTGTTTGTCTTTTATGCATTAAATTCTAATTATGTAATACTCTCTACCAGGGCATTTTCATTCCAACAATATTTTCCTTTTTGTTAGGTAGTATAGATGAGTTATATGTGGAGAAAAAAAAAATCTAGTTGATAAACTTCATAATTGCATACCAATCCATCGCAACTTCAATTGTTATCACTTTACTTAAAGTGAATGCAAGCTTAAAATACTAAAGTAGTTATAGCATGTAGTTAGAAATTGTATTTAGAAATAAGTAAAAGAAGACCTGAATGTATATCGATGAAGAAATAACTATTTTAAGAAAATTGGATAGAACTCTAACTAAAACTAATTTTCTATCGAATCGAAATATAAATCCGGTGACACATCGAGCTTACACAGTCGTTTGGACAGGAACAGAGCCAAACAAGCGAGCAAATCACGGGACCTTATTTCTCCCTCAGCTCGGACACAAATGCACTATCTCAACGTACCGCTACGTACATATAGTCGTTAAGTATATGCCGGAGGCGCGCACACCGACGGCCAAAAAGGCCTTTAATAAAATAAGTCAACGTTATCGAAGTCGGACCGCGTACTTTACTTTCATCTGCTAAGCAAGTCCCTCAAATAAGTTGGCCGTCGTCCGTTCCGTCGGGATCCCGAAGATAGCATTGTATATGAGCACCGTTAGACTGGACATAGTTTAAGCCGTCCCATAAACAACACGGTATCTGGACATCAGTCGGGAACAGTTCTGGGGAACCTCGGACCTTCTTGTTCCCGTACGGCGCGCGCTATAGGGATCCCAGAGGTAAACATCGTAACTCCTTCTACGGTATCCATGCACCGTAGATATTTACCGGGAATGGATGACGTTCAATATTACAGGCGACCAGAATGGAAACAAGCTCATTCCGTAACGGGGAAATGTAGAGAAAGAGTAAAGGTTTGATTAGTAAAAGGAGAGGTATCGAAAAATACATTTCGCTTATTGATTATACTAAATATTATTATTATTATTATGGTATTGGATTGAATTGAATTTTCTACATGCCAATATCTCACAAACATTAAACGTGGTAATAGAAAAACAGTTTGCAGATAATTGATAAAACAAAGCTTGACTGTTTTTTTAGATATCAATTCAAATTAAAATCATATTTCCATCATCGAAGAGATAATTACACAAAAAAAGAAGGATGACTGTTTTATATAACTGATATTTTGTTGGTTTGCAAAATGTATTTATTATTTACTGTTGAAAATGCTTTATTTTCGAAATAATGAAAACATAACTTAGTAATTTTGTTTTATATAAAAATTATTAGCTGTATAGGTAATAAATATAAAGTTAACGAATCCGGACGTTTTAGAACAAGATTTGTTAAATTTTTGTTAATTTTAACAACATTTTTATTTCTGTGTAAAATAAATGGGGTTAAGACTAAAAAATGAGCATGAGGGACAAACATGCTTAATATGACGACTGAAAAGAATCTTTAAATTGCAATTTAATATTTGAGGAATAAGTGCTATTTGTTCTGAAACTTTTTCTTCATATAGAATCTACAATAAGTTCTCTCAATTTCATCAGGTTCAAATAGTTTCTTGGTACGCGAATGGTAGATTTAGATTCTGGTCTCTGCTATTGCTTCACAGCATACTGTGTCATATGTTGTTGAAAGCTGTAGTATCTTTTTACACTTGAACTGCGATTAAATATTCCTATTGGAGTCTTGTACGAAGAAATTTACAAAGAGCAGCATAGTGGAAAGTGAACTCTTTAATAATTTTGGATGAATTTCTCTTGATATTAAACCATTCAAACAAAGAGTCCTGCAACAACTAAACATAATTCTCGTTTCAGTTTCTAACGAAATTTATTTTTTATTTATGTATCAATCCTAAAACTTTGCAGTCATCCCTCATATTATTCAATACAGATATATATTATGAGAAATTGTGTTGAAGAGTACCGATAAAAGCATTTTATTTTCTTCTGCAATAACATTCCCATTCTTGATGCGAAAATGAAATCTTGGAATACCTATAACCTACAATCATAAATATCGTACCAGATAGTTCCATTGGCGACATGAAGCGAATAGTTTGCAACGTTTGAAAGGACAATAAGTCGCGGAAAGCGAAGTCAAGACTAGTTGGCACGGAATTTTATATATGAAGGATGCGGGTGGCCGACGCAAGTTATTTGGGGAGCACCTCGTCCAATAAGTCCGGCTAACGGTGAAATACTGGGGCGTAGAGTTTCCAAGACCCGATATCGTAATGCCGTCGGGGGAGAGAAGGCCGTTCGATTATTGTCCGGCTAGGCGAGTAAACAGGAAGAAGATACAAGACCGTTGGGAGTCACGCGGCGGTCCAGTTGTTCAGTTACCGTCTCCACTGTGTATATATGTAGTTCAATATATGTATACCTACCGTGTGCGCTGCGAGAATGGTTTGCATTCCATATATCGATACTAATACGATCATGTGCGTCCCGACGGCGACCGATTTATATTATATTATATATACTATTATCTTCTTTATTATTTTATGACGGGTATAAATCCGGGATCCAGCTATCCGGAACAGGAAAAAATAAGCCAGATTCTTTTTGTTATTCTTTTTTATGTAGGTGGACCATAGTTTAGATACGGTTTGTGCTCCAAGTAGCTTTTGTATTCTTCTTAGTAGTGGAATCTATATCAATTTTCCGTACCAGATAAACTATTTTCGTTAAAGCTATTTTGGCGATTGTTAAGTAAATAGGAATAAGATGTTGCTGTTTTATACCAGTAAAAATTGCGCCGGTAAATTTAAATTTTTTTAATACAATATGTATATATTTTCCTTATAAAATTTCAATTAATACGTATTTTAACTTTACAAATTGTAACGAAATGAATGTTGATTAATTCAATCTGCGTTTTAAACGATTAAATAATGATATTATAATACTACCCCAGAGTTATGCTATTTCTCTTTAATAAATAATAAAAACACGCGGTTTCTGCCGTTAATTGGCCTATCTTACATAACAATTTATCCTGTCTCCCAATGATGGAGGCAACAAGCAGATGAATACCACGCCGTTCTTCTCTTTCGCCCGCCCAACCCAACTTTGAAAAAAAATATAATTAATATTTAATAAAATTAATTGTCTCTACGCTAATTAATTAGCGTTAAAACAACTTACAGTTAAAACTCGCTGTTGGATCTTTGGAAGTGGACTTAATCCGAGCGCCTGCGCGCGGACTGTTAAAAGCCAATCCGGCGAGTGCCGCGCTTGCCCGTGGGCACTTTGTATACACAGTAAGAAATCACGCCACACAGTGTTAATGTTCTTCATGTTAGGGTTTATCAAATAGAGTTAAAATTGAGTGTATTTAATACAACTTTGATTTAACACTAAAAAAAACAGCTAGTGTTACATAATTGCACTAAAAAAAATTACGTGTGAAAAACTCCACTAACAGGCTTACTTAGGTGCAATCAACACTGGCAGAGTAAAAGTATATACTCTATCGAACAAGAATGTATCCAAATAGTCAATTCTTTGGAGGCATAGTTGTATATATTCCGCGCCCTGAATAACACATGATCAGATACGACTGCGTTCTGATTGGCCAGAATAGTTGTAACGGTTTAGTGTTCAGGCTTCAGTGGACAAACACCTACATATGTTATACATCAGCCGCCAATACGACTATTCTATCTAGGTTATGTAATTACAAACGTCTGCAGTAAAAAATAAAAGGTAAGTGATTGTCACTATAATATTATAAACAATACATTGTATTTTAGACATTGTATTTTAGTGAGAATACCATCAGAAGGGAGAAAGTAAATAGGTCGAGGATTCTTATCAATTATTCTGATAATAAAAATGCCGCAAAGCTCGCTATGAGTTACTGCAATCGTCATGTAGCCAAGAATCGCACCTGATGCCAAGGATGATCCAACCGATGATTCAACATGTCAAAACTACTTTTTCGTGTTTTGTCGGATTCGTTTAATTTCACATATTTGAGTTTAC
>RXPK01000280.1:1917066-1965582 GCA_004143645.1 Protaetia brevitarsis | reverse complement strand
AAAGAGAGGGTGGCAGGGTCGACTTCGCGAATTACCAGCGCCAAAAATTTGTAAAATTCCAACTTGCGAAAAATGCTAATTTCGACCGTTACCGCGCTGTTAATTGTGAACGGATGGAGATGTAGTGACAATAAATTTTGCTGGAGGTTCCTTCGCCCTTGCGAGATATAATTTAAATGTAGAGGACAGATAAAATGTGGATGGAAAAGTAAATTGGTTAACATCAGCGACTGCACGTGGGTTTAATCCGTAAAGAATGAAGTTTAAAAATATGTATATTGTATTTTCTTATTTACTGAGGACGCAAACGCAAATAATAAGATCCAATGACTGACCATTTTATGTCCAATATCGATCACTTAAGGTCCAACAATTATTCCTTTTGCAGATCACTCCTCAAAGCCAACGTCTCATCTAGTCATGTGCCACTATTTTTGTAATGTTCTTATTCAATCGTTTTAATATACAACGATCGTTATTTATCCCATTAATTACTTCGTAAGGTCCCAAAAATTTATTTCCCAGCTTCTCCGAACCAGACTTCTAAGCATCCTGTACTACAACTTTATCACCTATGTTAAAATGTTCAGCTTACTTCCAGTTTTCATTAAGTTAAGTTTTTTTCTTGTCTTTCTCTGCATCTTCCCATTTTGCGATTTGCTTTAGCATGCATTCGGCCACTTTCAAGGTGCCCTTTTCTACCGAACATCAAAGTGAACTACTTTCTTGTATAATTCCCTGCTCCAGTAAATCTTCAATGATTACCTTTGAGTGTATTCTCTTTCGACCACGGCAATTGGCGTATTGCGGTGGACGAAATGCCACAGGGATATCATCTAAGAATTGCATTTGCAGCATCCTTGTTGTCACAGCGCCAATGGATTGAGACTATTCAACAATGTTATCAATTTCTTCTGTTGTCACTCATTCATTTTCGGCACCCACTTTGAGGTTTTACAATTCGCAACTACGGCCACATTTTGTAATGTTGCAAGTCTAATCCGTGGTTTCGTATAACAACCTTTATTCCTCGAATCTGGGGATTATACCATCAGAGATCGCCAAGAAGTCAATTTCTAAAGTGATTTTAACACTACGTACAGTACACACCGTCCTAAAGCTTTCAACTGTTATCCAAGTTACCTCAGTATGGCGTACACGTTTACAAAAATTACATTTAGGCAGTGAATCGTTATCCAACATTTACTTAGAGGTTTGTCCTTGATCAGTGCTTGTAATTGCACTTCGCCATTACTATTTCTTACGCCCAGTTCTCCCACACTTGAAGCATTTTACGAGAAATTCCCTATTATTTTCCATTATGTATCTCTTTTCGGGTAGTTCGTAGGTATCGCTTTTCACTACATATTGTCTCAACAAATGCATTAATTCCTTCTAGGTTTTTTGGCTAACACACTCTAAATCCGTCCCGCAGAGCATTCGAGTGATGCTGCCAATTTTATAGATGACAAAAATACGGCCCTAAGGTAGATCAGGATAGTAGCGGTATAGGCTGCCTGCTGTCTCTAGTCCATATTCGCTAATGCTCCTAAAAACTGTTCATATTGGCAGAGCGCCATAATGTAATGCGGTCAATAAACCTTCTTCGAAATTGATCCAATTTCTTACTAAGGTCCCGTCATAGAATTTGCCAGCTTTGCCCTGTAATTCTTCGCCAGATTTCCAGATCGTTACTTGTCCATTTATTTTCTGTCCAATTCTAATATCAGTAACATCTTTCACACTCACCCATCGAATAATTGCTATTATTCGGATCATATCCAGTTAACTTGAAATTAATTCTTTCTACCTCGTTGTTTGAGTTTACCTCTACTATACTGCAGCTGGATTCATATTAAATAATTGTTCAAAAAAGTGCAGACGATGATATTCGATACCACTGATTTATGTACAAGAGCTCTAAAGTAACTTCAGAAGTAATTGTAGTGCAGCTAACTCCAACACTTCTTTATTCTAATGAGATTCTATCCTCTATCAAAACTAATAGAGTAAGCACTATGTTTTGTTGCTAATATACTTCAAATGTTAAGGCCGAAACATCATTATCTGGCAAACTAACTAGTGAACTATTTAAAAATAGTTTACGGATGTAGACCTACACCGAGTCCCTAATGAGATATCAACTTTACTACTAAATTCTAGTATAAAAAAAAAAAACAACTGTTTTTTTGGCAGTTTATAGAGTTCATATCGTTTTGCAGATGTGTGCGTCGCTATTTATATATAAAAAAAACAAATTACTTAAATATAACACTAGTCAACAAGATTTCAGATTTATTTTGTATCACGTGGTAAACTTGGTAGTGTACTTTTTATACATATTTCATATATGTTTTTCGAAGTTTTCTATCAGGCAGGGTTTCAGAGTGACAAAGCAATGAAGTTTTGCGAAAGTATATATTTTAATAATGACGTACAAAATAACTTTTACTTGGAAAATGTGCTAGTATATGACTTTCGGCTGTACCATGTATTCAAAACATCTTCAGCGTCCAGCAATAGTCTGCCAACATAGCAGAACTCCATCTGCTTTGGTATCTCTTCTTCATGACTAAAATGTTCTGGTGAAATATTTCGCCATGCTCATCACTGACAAGTTTTTTTTTGGGAAAAAGTCCAAGTGGCAGTCAAGAAAGTGTATTTTAGACTCATATTGAAACCCGTAGTTTTATATGAAACCAGTAGATTGTTAACAATCTCTACGTAGTTTTCGGCTTTACGATTTCCCAAGCAGCCGGCGCAAATATCCTTAAAAGACAACCATGCTGCTTTTTCAATTCCATTTAGCGTCTCAACAAATTTTTCATCTCGAAGTGTCTGTACGATCTGGGGCCCCACAAAAATACTTTCTTTTACCTTAGCATCACTGACCTTAGTGAACGTACTCCACACATATGCAAACTCACTGTTAGTTTTATCCATACCTTTGACAAAGTTTTTCATCAACCCAAGGTTAATGTACAAAGGCGGCAAAAATATCAACAAGTGGAGTACCAATGACATTCTTATTTCCTAAAGGTCGTTTTGGCCAGTCTTTCTTTTTATAGTGATTTTACCTATCCGACTGTCCCAGCCACAGAGGAAACAAGAATACTTTGCGCAGCCGAGTTACGTGCCCAGTAAACGTGGAACAACTCTAAAACTAAAATCGCCATAAATATTCCACTTAAAGTCATTATACTTATTTTTCCCCCCAAAACAAGCTTCATGTTGTCATAAGATTCTTTCAAATCGCTTGCATAAGCCAAAAAAAACAGAGGGGAACTTATTTCCATTGTGGAGTAGTATCACTTTCAAGCTTAATTTGGAAGAGTCAATGAACAAATCGCCATTAATCTGCATTATATTCATGACCGAGCGTCTTCATAACAGAACGGACGTCATTACAAAATACAAGTCCTTCTTCTATAGAGAAGAAACTCTCCAATTCTGGATGGGGATTACGAAAAAGAGCAACTTTTGTTCTACTCTGAAGAAGATTCTTGAAGTCCTTTAATCTGGAACCTAGAACTTCAGCTTGCTTCTTGGACAACTTTAAATCGCGGAGGAGATCTTTGGGGTTTCTTGATTTAGAAGATACGGCACACAACAAGACGAATCTGTTTGAAATGTTGGACCCAAATCCCAAATTGTCGCCTGCAAAACTTTCTTCGTTTACTTCATCATCAGCACTTTCATCGTCGCTTAGTGTCATGTTCTGTGGAGGTTTAGGCACACGGTAATTCCGGACTGTGAGGTACTGGTCTCAGTGCAGATGGAATATTAGGATATTTTACAATATGTTGTATATATGTACATAAGTCATATGTCCTCTTTTGCCCACGCTAAGGAGTCTGACACACGTAACAGCAAATATGGGGATCCCAGCTTTTGTCTTCATCACCTATTTTACACTTGAAATACTGCTCATCTAGTAATGGGAAATGCAGGTCTTAGCACGTCAAGATATGTCTGAACATTAATTATTCATTCATTCATTCATTAAAGTTAGGGTGGACACTTAATGTCCGGGCACTTGAGCTAGGTGCTCATTGTACCATTCCCATTAATTCTCTAATTTCCACTCGAGCAGCTTGGTGTTCTCTATAAAGCCCAGTATCTTGCCCAGTGGAAACTTGAGAACCTTCGACGGCTCCAATAGATCTCTGCCGAAATATTTCTGCCTGAGTACCTTCAGTTCCTCACATATGCAGATTACATGCAAACTCGTTTCCTCCTGTAGAACATTAACCATTGCATGCAGCTTGATCAATTCCGAGCTCTAGCCGACAACTGAAATAACGTCAAAACATGCTCTCTTATAGTACATGTGTATGCATGCATATTTTAGGTGGATAAGCAAATATCCTGGAACAGAAAAACTAAGGGTGATGGAGAAATTCTGAAAACATATTTGATTTTACCATGCAAAAGTATGTGGAAATCAGGCATTTTTGTGCTTGAGACAACAATCTTATTAACCAGTGTAATCAATCAATCAACAGTTCCTATGAATAATAACCAAATATAATAACATACTGCTGTGGTCCGGCACTCCGGGATTGTAAATTCAGTGATATTAGAGATCAATTTTTGTCCGCGCTGCGGGAGGATTCTCTCAAATGTTAATTTTTATTTAATTTTAAGAAAGAATTTAATAGTTTTGTTTGAGTATTTTATTGTTCAGTTGTGTAAAGTTAATTTCATTTATTTGTACATTTTGCGTGTACCAGTATTGTATATAGTTTATATGCTTGTATTTTCTTCGCGATGCGTTGCGGCTTCATCGCACGCAGTTGTAAATTTGATATATATGTCAGTGTTACCTTGAGGCTTCTCAGTTACCAGATTGACGAGCGCGAGTTCTGTTTGGTTTTAGTTTTCTTGGTTACCGTTTTTGGTAATCATTTTTATTTTAGATGTAGTTCGTTGTTTTGAAATTTTAAAATCGTCCATCTAGCAACTCAGTTTATTAATAAGTGTTATATCGTTGTGCACAAATTATATGTAAGGCTCTTTAATAATTTTCGTTTTAGAAGTGATCGCGTTTAGAGTTTAAATTTTCCGTTTTTTTTTTTGTAGTTTTCAAATTAATTTTATTTTAATCACCTCGGGGTAGGTGAAAAGAAGCTTAGAGCTTGTATTTTAAATTTCATTTTGATTTTGTTTGTTTCTCCATGTTGATTGAATTAAATTTTAGTTTGCTTTGAATTTTTGAGACCACGTAGATTTTTTTTGTGGTATATGAAATTCCTTCTAGAACGAATCTACCATTTTGTTTGCTAAAGGATTTGCATTGTCCTTTTTTATTGTAAATTCACGAAGGGGTTATTTTAATCCAAGACCTTCAGTCTTACGGTTTTTTCCCCAGTTGATTGTAATTAAATGTTTTTTTTCCTTTTTTCTTTTTAAACAATAAATTTAATGATTGTAAATATCATTTTAAAATTATAGTTCTTTTATTTTTGAATCAGTCATTTCAATTTTTGGGGATTTTAAAGAAAGTCAATTTTACAAACGCCCACTATTACTTTTCATGAAAGTTACTCTGAGATCTAAAAATCTCTGGCGCCCTTTTAAATTCATATTTGATGAGCTAGCTAAATTAATTTTGTCATTTTTAATTTCTTTAACTTATATGCTTGGACAATCAGTTCACAGCAATACGTAAGAACATATATTTTGAAAATTTATTTTACGTTAGCCACAAACAGCTTAACTGTTAATAATTTTATGCAAAGCCTGTATAATTATTTAAATCGTCTCTATATACAATATCAGATTTCCGAAATTCGATCAATAATAATAACAACACATGTGGTTCCGTATTTACTGTAACACCCAGTTTATAAATACCTATACCAGTCGAAAAGGTTGTCTAAATGGTGAGGTGAGAGTGCGCCATTGATACTTCTTTTCTTTATTTCTCATCTTTTAAAATTTTTGGATAAACGTAATTTGGATCGAATTTCAATGTCAAATGGCACCCCCTAAAGTTGAAATTTCGCCGCAACAAAGAGTGCTCGTGAATGACCGTCCATGGGGTCAAACTGTGAGGGAGGTTCCCTTGTAAGTCGCTAATATTGTTATGTATGCCAACAGAAATATATATATATATAACTCCCTTTTTTAATTCTTTACCAGATGAATATAACTATTAAGTTACAACAAAAGCAGTGTAGATTTGTGGAGTATCTATAGCTCAACGAAATTCAACCACATTAAAACCATTCTCATCATGTTAGCAATTGCTGAAGTTATTCCTCGAAATTATTATAATAGTCAGCATATTCCAAACTATTAATATACCAGCAAAGCCATCGTTTGTATAACACATAATAATGTCAACGAGAATACGCTTTCTAATTATAGACGTCGACTCCATTTTAATTTACTACCAGCTGTAGTAAACAGTGCATACCTTAATTGTTTCATGCCCTTTGCGAATAGCACGATGACTAAGCGTCCAGGAAGCGCAAAGGTCGGCGTACGATTTTTCATATTTACCGCCCCCAAGCGTACGATTCCCATAGAAAAATGCGTCTGACCTGTCACGAACATCTCCATTCGTTTAAATTTATGCACTTTTAGAGACCTACGGATTAATCTGAATTATAGATGCGGCTAGATGGTATAGGATAGGACGTGTTGCGCGTATTTTAAAATGCAGATTCGGGGGAGTATTTTATTTTATATTTAGAAGCATTTCCTGATTTATATCGTTGTTCTGCAATATATTGTGTGTGTCAGCGCTTGGGTTCATCTATTATTTAACGGAGCCTGGATACGTGCCAGAGCAATTCGATCTTAAAATGGGCGTGATTGCGCTTAAAACACAGCGGTAATTATCACGATATAGCGATGATTATACGCAAGCGGGACATCGGAGGGAAGGGGTCGGAGCCGAACGACATCAAACACTAATTGCGCGGACGATAATGGCGTTTCAATAAAACAACAGTGAACATTTCATTTACCATTCTCTCGAGTCCGTAGCTGAATTGCCGTGTTTACTCTTTTCTTTATATATAGCAATAAAAGTCACTACATTTGCATAAAATCAATTTAGTAACCTAGGTGCTCTGTTTCGAGAAGTGAATCCGTATAGTTTAACAATTTTAAGCATTAACAACGTTTTTTTTTTCTTTTTTATATTCAGTACAACTGAGAAGGCAGGGTGCATCATTGTCAATCTTGCGAGTCAAGCAATAATATACGGTACTGGGTGGGTGACCATTCGGACAACACTTCTCAGCGGCTCGGTATGTTCCGGCACCCCAAGCCAAGGGCCTTCAAGGCCTGCACTGCTGAGGTACTATTATTATATTCTGGCATAAGGATGTGCATTTCATGGACATACCAATCTCATTTAATTTTTATGATAGAATATGAGATGATTAACTCATATAGAGTCATCATTGACTATTATTTTCAATTGTTTGTGTTGTTTGGTGCCCATTAATTCCATATTGTACTGTGAGTTTTTTTTTTTCTATGCACCTTTTAGGACTTATATAAATGCAACGATTGTAAAATAAGATACGAGTAAGATTACGAAGTAGAATAGACCATGAATTACCGAAAATAAGTTAAGGAATAGGGGAATTACTTATTTGATTGCTACATATTGCACGTTTACGATAACTAACATGAAGTTTTCGCAAATAAAAAATAATAATAAAAATATTTGGTATAGTTCGAGCTTAGTGCAATATACAGGGTCTTCACTTGAAAATGAGTAAGCTTTAATAAGTCAAAACGCTAACAATTGTAAAAAACGCAAAAACACATCGACTTTTCTTGCACATTTGAAAGCGATTCACTTGTAGTACTCAAAATCGTCATTGAGAATAACACCAAAACACTAGTGCATAGGGCCTTGGCTTTGGTAAGCTACTTTCTAAAAGACAATGAAGAGATATCACCGCCATTGTTACAGATTGTTATAAGAGCATTGTTAAGGTAGCATTTTGAATTTTGGTTGAGTTCCTTTGATTTTGTACCATTTGCAAAACTAAGCAAACAAATAACTTTGCAAAATGGTTTACACTGGAGAATAGGGAACAGAAATGGTAGGTATTTACGAGGGAAAAACAATAAATGCGTCAGAAGAACTGCATGTTCAATAAAAAGCATCCAGAGAGAGGGATTTCTCACCTCATAAGTACCTATGCTTAAGCTCGTTAATAAATTTTTGGAAATTGCAGCAATTGTTTATAAAAAGTGCCCTGCAAAAAAAGCTGCTTAAATACCATTTCTGTTTGCTCCCTTAAAGTGTAAACCATTTTGCAAAGTTATATATTTATTTAACTTTGCAACACTGAGAGAAATGAAATGGTTATTTCAACATTTTTCGTAGTGTCACGAATTTGAGCATTGGTTTAACCATGTTGCATTTATGTGAATCATATGCTCCTATTTGAAACAAACATATTTATATTGTTGCACACTTTAGAGTTAATTTAACAAGATTATAGTGTTCAGGCGTAACCAATATTTTATCTTGTTGGTTTAACTCTAGAAATTGTCGATTTGACATTTGAAAAAGGTGTTCTTTAAACATTTACTATCGGTGTTAACTCAATGAAATATAATGTTTAATACTGTTACACATAGGTGATCGCACATGCGTATAGTCAGTCAGTATCCAACCTCCGTAGCAATAAGACCTATGTTTGTAAGCTTCTGTAACATTAATATTGAATAATAAAGATAATCAAAACCCATCACGGAGTATATATATATAACATGGCGCGGTCAGAATAAAAAACAAACAAAATACAAAAAAAAATCAGTGAAAGGAAGAAAGTGCAACAAATTATAAAAAAAAGTGTCAGAAAGAAACAAAACAAAATGGAGAATCTATCTCAACCCGAGAAGATGAAAATGGAGGGCGACCTAGCAAAAAATTGGAGGCAATTCAAAGAAGATTGGGAATTATATTCTACCGCGAGTGGTTGCAGTGAGAAAACAGCCGAAATACAAGCAGCGACGCTGTTACATTGTATAGGAAATGAAATTCGAGAAATTTTAAATAATATTGAAATTACGCTGGAAAACACATCGATCGACAGCCGGATGCAGGAGCAAGACAGAAGACACGTTTCACCCAAGGGCCGCACAAGGATGGAAGATCATTGGAAAAAGGTGTCCGGCAAATTCAAACAAGATCATTTGTAACGGATTCGAACAATTCTAGAACAGGTCGGTGTACACGTTGTAATTTTACGCATGTGCAAAACAGTTGTCCAGCTTATGGTAAAATATGTGATAAATGTAATCGTAAAAATCATTTTGCCTCTATTTGTTGAAGTAAATCGATTAATATGATAAAAACCAATTCCGTTGAAAATAATGATTATTTGGTGGGTAGTATTACAAAATCGGTAAATGCTGATAACGAATTTTGGTTAAATGTTGTTATTAATGATTTATTATGAAACGTTAAATTGTACTTTCCTTTCAAATGTATGAATAAAACCTTTATAAATTTTTTACTTATGTTATTAAGCTAATATAAGTTTAGTATTTAATGCCGTAAATATTTTTCTTCTATTACCTACTATAGTCTTCCTAATTAGGCAATATATAGCTATGCGTTGCTATCAATGGAGTAATTGCTGAATGTGCGGGCGGATTTTTAATTTCATCGATAGATCCATCGATTACAGTATATCTCTGTTTAATATATTAATGATACAGTAATCGATGGATCCATCGATGAAATTAAAAACTCGCCCGATCAGTAACGTGATTTTGAGCAGAATCGAAAATGGTTCCATTAACAAGAAAATCTTTTTCGTATAACCACCTAAAAGTGTTGAATTACATGCAAATGCACAAAAAGTCATTCGATGAATACTACAGGTAGGTTAAATGAAACAATATAAGTTTTGAATCAACATTTTATATTGCTAAACCAATATTATATAATTATAGAGACAATTATTACTTCGTGTGTCTACAACAAGTACTGTGTTGGGATAATGTTGTTGTATTATTCAATTAGCAGGTACAAATTATTAATGGAAAATTAAGTATATCTTCAAAGAATCACGCGTAGTCTGTTTCTTATAACATTTATTATTATTTAGTTAACTAACGCAATTTAACATTTTTTTACGTATTGCATTAACACTAAAATATCATTGCTCATATTGGAAAAGAAAAAAGTGTTCAATACACCATTTTATTAGTTAATACAACATTTTTTTTCTCTCGGTGAAATGTTACAAAATGCAACTTAATCAAAATCCAAATTAAATGTCACCGTCACCTTAATAATGCTCTTATAACAATCTGTAACAATCACCGTAATGTTTCATTATTGTTTTTTTTTTAAAGTATCTTACCGAAGTCAACGCACTCTTATCGTTTAAAAATCTTATTAAATTATCAGTGGAGAAAGATTTTTATTGACATACACATTATTATGAACATTTGTGTTATTTAAGCAGATTTATCATGTTTGCGTCACGACGTAATTTTTTTGTGTTTTGCATTCTAACGCGAAAGACGACAAAAGGAAGAAGCTAATATTGTTGATTAATAACTGACAGCGCGTCTTACCTCTCAACTAAGAAGACTAAAGAACATATTTTTTTTTAAATGCTTACATCGGATGAGTCTTTTTATCTAGAGGCAACATGATAATATTACGAAAACCACGTACCCAATCAAAAAGCGTTGTGAATGCAAGTTGTTCCTCTTTAAAGCTTAGTACACACAGGCATACACAGTGTTGGCAGCATCCATCAACACGTTGCCAACATTTTGTTGAAATACAAATACATGTATCTGTATACATGTTGTTAGTAATGTTGCGCGTCCACACCAAACTCAGTTAAGTTCTGAATTTTGAAACATGCACTGGATAGCCATTTTTGACATTTCATCAAACCTCAGATTTCTGTCTCTGTATTCTTTCATTCCAATGTCGCACAACGAGGGTGCAGCTTGTAAGATTTCAATAAGTTCCATTACTTTACTTTTGGCCATGAATATTTACTACTTTCTGTCATCACTATTTCTGAATACACACAAGTACGGAAAATTTAAACAAACCCTAAAATGTAAAGAAATAAACACAGAAAATAAGTACTAAATAACCTAATCAAAACTTTACTAATCATACGTGTACCACAGTACTAAAAGCAGTAGTCATTCACAAAAATGTTGGCAAAACCGTCCACACTAAGCGATGTTTTCCGTTTGAGATGAAAAATATAAATACAAGCAACTAACAACAAATTTCTTTGATGTTGTGCCGCCGATGTTGATGAGTATTCATCAACATGTTGCTTGTCGATCGGATACATGAGCAACGTCGCTGTCAACATGTTGCCAACAATTTCGTATCCTGGTGTATACTAACGTTAAGAGGTGTATTCCAGTCTCTAACCCCCACTCTCACTGGGGAGCTGGGATTAACTTTAAAATGTCGAATGGAAATCTCGATTTATCCCCTAAAAACAAAATTTTGGAAAAAAATAACAGTTGCATAAGTCCCAGCCACTAATAGGAGTGGCAGTAAGAGATTGCTACCATAAAATCCCCTCCATCTAAGGAAGCAACTTGCATTTCGTATTCACGTATTTCGATCGGATGCGTATAGTTTTTTCGTGATATCGTTTGGTGTCGAGACAAGAACTCACTCGGTATATGGAGAATGTAAAAAAGTATCTCTTACAATATACAGAAACAGAAATTGTCGGCAAATGCTTATATGGCTTATTGTCAATCAGTCAAAACTACAATTTAAATTAACAAAAGCAGAACTATTAGAACGATGAATCGTTAAAGATTTTTTTGATTACCGCATTATAAGCAAAGATTTTTAAAGTGTATGAGAGAAATGAGCTTTAAAAATAAATTTTCGCAGTGAATGGGTGTATAAATAAAAGACGATTTCAAAGAGCTTAGAAAAGTTTTCTTTTAAAATCGATATTTACTATAGAACATACCTACCATTAAAAAAATGCCAGCTAATGTTTAGTTTAACGATCAATCGAAGGATAGAAGATAGGTACTTTAAGCAAAATTTCAAGGTGTGCTGATACCGGGAATGTTCAAAATTCATTGTCGAATTTTCAATATTTAAACTGCCTTGTTTTTTTTTTAAATTAAACACCATAAGTATTTGTACAGAAATCGACAGCAAGGGATCTTAATACTCACCGTTATTAAAATTACATGCTTGCGATATTCACCAATTTTGTTATTATATTGTTACCTTTTAATAGTTTAAAAATATATCTCTATTTTTCTTCTATTTATTATATATAATAAATCTATGATTCGTAGTATCGTTTGATAATTATTATACAGTGTGTCCCAGGAGTAATGTTACAAGATGTGCGATTAAGTAAAAATTGTTGGATGGTGATCTATTTGGTGTGAAGAGAGTTTTAAGAATATCTTCAATTTTTGTGAAACAAGTGTAACTCTACAATGAAGCGAAAGCAATTTTCTTTGCAGGTAACGTACTATTTATTTCTGCTCGTAATATGAAAATATCTTGTTAAGAATTATTAATTGAAAAAATAATTATTGAGTTGTATGAGAATATACCGTCCTCAAACAACTTTCAGCAAGATACACCTATTTTTGTTATATCATTTTTTAGTTCAAACAAAATAAATTGCATTTACTGACAAGTTGAATTTACAAAACGTATAATAAAGGCATCACCATACAATAAATTATTTACTTAAAATAACTATATACTACTACTTTTTGCACACTTTTCCACACAATGCTGAATTCCCTAAAACCGTATCAAATTTCCTCAATGTGTAGTTTGTAAATAATAGTATGTATTTAGAAAGGAAAAATAAGAAACAGTATACCTATATATTTTCTTTTGGTATTTTCTTTACTGTTGGGTATTTGTTTAAGGTAAACTAGTTGTTTGAGGTGACCTCCCAACAAAAATCCAATATTTTGAAGTGAGGCGAGCTTGGAGGAAACGCAATTGGATCATTTTGAATCATATTGACCTAGGCGCTGTCGAATATGCAGGGTATGCTCTCTGTTGGAGATAAGTTGCTTGCCATTTATCAGCCCCAAGTCATGTAAATGTTCTTAACTGTTTCTCTGTGAAGAAAGGCCAAATAATGCCAAAACCGTAATAAACAGCACACCAGACATTCACTTTTTAATTTACTCTTCTACATTTGGTTCGAAGGTTTGGATTTTCTACAAACAAAGAAGCGACAATTTTAAGAAGAAACAACGTCATCTGCCAGTAAATGATGTTATTTCTTCTGAAAATACAACCTTTTTATAAAATTTCGTTCAGTACAGCGATCATTACCTTCTTCAGTAATGCACAAATTTTAGTTTGAATGCTTTTGCCTTATGTACGATTTATAAATCCTTTGATCTTAGTTAGTATTTTCGACTTACTAGCATTAAGATGACATAAAATGTTCCTGAATAATTTAGGAAGTTCTTCCACCTAATCAAGAGTCTTCTGAAGATTGTTGATTCCTCATTTCCTTTCTTAGCGAAAGCGTGCTGCCAGATGCAAGAAATTATTATTAACTATACCAGTCATGGGGATCGGATTTGTGTTAACAAATAACCAAAGTAGGTATTTCTTGCTGGAATTTTATATGTAAGTATATATATTATATAATGAGATAACTTCTCATTAAGAAAAACTTTTCTTGGTAATACTTTTACTTATATGTAAATCCTTAAGAAAAAGGGTAATTTACCTGAACGAAAATAGTTTCCCTTCTACGTCACGGCCCCTTCTAATATCAATCCTATATAAGACACATTGTATATCCTTTAATTGTTTAAAATTGTAATTTTGACAATAAGAAATTCGGAAGCAAACAACAAAAATAACTATTTTTTATTTTCGACAAAAAAGGTATTATGAAAATGCAACTTCATTATACTGAATAGGTAATGATGAGAAGCTATAGCACTGATAGATTATTATTTTAAGCGCTGCTAATTCTAATGTCGTAGATCATGATTTCATTTGCTTATATTGAAAATAAGTTTATAATGAGATATTTTTGAAGGCAACTAACGCATTTACTAACAGTTAATAGTTCAGATCAACTGCAATTATTTATAGACCTTTCAAACAGTAACAGTACATGAAAATAAATCATTAATGAATAAATATCGCCTTAAAACAAGTTCACTTGAATACATTTTCTTTTATACTAAAATCCATAAAAGAAAAACATTGCACATTTTCTTTTAGACTCAATTTTATTTTTGTTATGTAACTGGGTAATAAATTATTGATATTAAAGCAAAACATATCTTATGCATTACCTCTCTACTTAATTAGTAATTTATATTATTACAGATATTAGATAAACACAAAAAAGAATAGCAGTATGTGCTAATTACACCAACCAAATAATATAAGAACCTGTGTCGGTAACATATTTCACTAATTAGTTAACATCCCCTTCTTTTATTTGTTAATTAACCATATTACATATTTCATCATAAGGGGAAAACAGGGCTATTGTTATTATAGGTACAAAAAACAAAGAAAAATGCGTACCATTGATCAATATGTTCATGTGAATTTAGTATAGAGCCAGGGCGCGACCCGATGTCTTGCCAGTCCCTAACACGTTTTCTGAATACGAAATAACCCTTTGCCCTTTAAACCGGTGTGGACGTACGCATTTAGAAACGGGAGGATCGATAATAAAACATTTCCTACTTTAGGAAATAACAAAAAAAAATATATAACAGAAAAACAAGGGGGGTTGTAAAAAAATAAATGAGCCCTCGTAAAAAAAAGAAACCTTTCATAACGTCGCCCTCCTTGCACGTAGAAACCTGCATACTTTTTATTAGCACTTCTTGCATAAATGAAATTCTCCCTTGACACTAATGCGAAAAGGCTATGAATGTTTTTTTTTTCGTTAGTGTTATTACGAGAATTCATCTTCGGATCGGATAAGAATAAAATCAGTGAAAAAATGAATTAACGCCGATGACCGATCTCGGCAATATCCAATTAAGAATAGGCAAAGTGGAATCGATAAATTGACTTACCTTTAGTAGGGGCAGAACATTACACCAACAACCCGAGTTAACGAAACGGAAGATTATGGAATTCGGTCTTTTAAAATTTTATTTAAAACAACCAAACACTTGACAGCCGTGTATACGAACGAATGCAAACTAAATTGAGATAAACTCCCTAAATTCTGGCAGACCAGCGCAGTGCAGTAACATGTGATCTCGCTGTTTATTCATGTTGGTAAAGCAGCATGGCGGTCACTTTGAAACGAGATCATTAGACTTTTGCGAATTCAAAATAGTCAAGGTTGTTTGGCATTTGTAAGAAAAAAAAGCTAAAAACAAACACAATTTTGCTTCTGAACAATTCAGTTTTAATAACATTTCGATTTGTGTATTTGGTAAGTATAGAACGATTTTTCGTTCAGAAAACGTTTTAAAACTATAAGGTTATTTCAGTATAGCGAAAAATATTCTTTTGAATAAATATTAAGATAAATCGAAGACTTTGCTTAGTTTATTTTGAATTTATTTCTAAAAATCGTACAGTAGAATATTCTATAATTAACTTGTTTTACAGATGATGGTTGGTTATTGAAACATGTGTTGAAGTTTTGAAGGGCATAGTATTCCGATTTTACTTTACTTTGTTCTATATCATTTTAACTTCATATATTTTTGTAAATTTACATAAACTTGTATTTTTTAAAATAGATTTGGATTTTTTCTCAACGTAAATAGAACCTGAGCAATTTATTGCTTATTAGGCACCTCCGCAGTGTCCAATCTTCCTCCAAATCATCCTGACTTTTAATTTAACTTCCAAATGTTTTTAAGAAAAAATGATCTCTTTTCTATAAAAATGGATTTTGTTTTAAAAAAAAGAACAAAAACATTATATGAACGTAATTTTTCATTCTTTTAGTGTAATTGCTAAATTACAAATTTGTAAGAATTTTACTTTTAATAAATCTGTTTTCAAATAATTGATATTCATTTATTTGTAGCTACATATTTTGTTCTAGCATAGTGCAAGTTCAACTTAATTTTGATCTGTAAGTTCAAAAATTTCCAGTCAATTTCAATATAACTACTAAATATATAATTTTTTAATTTCATTTTCAATATTCCAACAATAAATAAAACAGTATTAAGTATCAAAAATCACATTTTATTTTTTAGAAAATATATATACAACAAAATAAATTACAGAGCAGGAATGAATTCTACATTTTACATAATTTCTTCATCTCTTATCTACAAATATACATCTTATCGATTTCAAACACGAGTTTACTTGTATAAAAATGGCAGTTTCACGATAAAAACCCAGACAATATCAGCTATTTCTGAGGCTGCTTTGGGATGTGGCCACCTGAAATTGTAAGAGTAAATTACAAGTCATAGTACATAAGGGTCTTCAATGATATAAACAAACAATAAATAAAAGGTGTCATGTTTTTGCTTTGTTCATAATTATGTTATTAGGTATTCTAAAATTAATATCATTATAAACTACTTTTTTTTTTGATAAACATAAATGTTCATTATTCTACTACACCTGATTATTAAAAGTTTCTCTTTTAACTAAACTACTCACTACAAAATCTATACTACACATATGTATACTTGTATTTTAACTTTCAACGATTTAAGATGTAAACTTCAATATTAAATTTATAACGTAATATTATGATTTTAATTTCAAAATTTTAAATTACTTATTTGACTAGGTAATGTTTTATTTTTTTTTTTTTATAAATTTCGATAATAATAAATTTTAGTATTGAAGTTCTATGACAGTTAACGTATTCGTAAATTCTTTAAATAAAACTTTACTCCATTGAAAAAGGGCCTAAGAAAGGTCGAAACATGTATGGAATTTGTAAATGATTGATACACTAAAATGTGAAATGAAATAAAGTTTGGAATACAAGTCAATCAGGCTTTTTAATTCGTCTATAAACGAAGATAAGAAATATGATATAGGCCACAAAGAAATTAATAATTTATATATTTTGTTTTGCATCAATCTGAGGAAAATTTGAGTATAAAAAAAACAGTTTTTGTCTTTATTTACGTTGAAATCATATTGGTTGTATTTTATACCCATGCCACTAAAATTACGAAAAAGCATGCTTGTAAAGATGTAAATTTTCAAAAATACTAAAAAAACTGAGAATCCACCTTTTATTTATTGATTTTTTCCATATCTTATATACAAAGTGTTTGTGGTTTATTATATTTAACAAGCGTATTACTAAATGAAAATATAAATTGTACCAAATCTTCTTATAAGTAAAAAATATTGTTTAGTACACTCTATAATAATTACAATCAAAATAATAATAATTTGAAAATAACTGAATTATTGCACATAACGTTTCAGATCTCTCCTGTACAATTTTTTCTTTTTCTCGCAAAGTATTGCTGTTAGATTAAGCAGGATCCTAACAGGCGTTTTCTCTTTACTACCTGTCTCGGCTTACCTTATTTTTGTTACTTAATCTAAGAGGTAGTTGCTACTAAAAAACAAAATCATACCAGCTGACTAACTGCGAATTTAATTCATAGAAATAAGAGAGCTGAACCAGATGGTAAAAAGAAAGCTACTATTTTTTTCTCACGCTCAATTAATTCTACACATTATTTAACGATACCATAATCAAAAAAGCAAAGCTTCATCTACAAAGAGTTTTCTAAGTTTAAAGGCATCCCACTTGATTATGAATTTATGCAGTTTATATAACATTTAGTTGTTATTGGTTTGACAGACTTTTACTGGTGTATTTTAATTTTGTTGATTGCGTCGTCATAAGAAAATCGCATTTTTGGGGTTATTCTATTTGAAGCTAGCGTCATGAAGTGTAACGCATGCACAAGCGCAGTTGAATTTTTTGTTCGATATTCGTATAAATTGAACAAAAAAAAAACCACGCACGCATGCGTTTTGCGTAGTAACGGGATAAAAAGGAAATGTCAAAACTTTGAGAAATTTGTAAATATTTCAAAAACAGTTGAATTTAAAGATTAAAGTTATTTTTAAATCAACTACAATAAATAGATTACGAGAAAAAAGTGGATGATTGGTCTGAAATATTGTGCCTTAAGCAGAAACTTTATTTAGCATTTAGTATTACCTGTTAAAGTCAAATTAGACGTAAAATACATTTATTAGGGCTTAAATAAAAGCACATGTATCTATAGCTCGAGTTGATGCAAGACAGGTAATGATCATGAATGATGATTGATTGAAAAATGTATACAATAGTAAATGGCAGGGGTGCGAGAATCTACAAAAATAAGCTAGAGAATATTAGAAGAGCATCTATTATTTTAAGTAAATACAAGTATAATATTATGTTAAAACAGCCAACCACCAAAATACCAAAAATTATGGTGTACGTTTTGTAATGTCCATGCACCCCATACCTGCCTTTTGATGTCCATACTCAGTTAAAAAATTTGCTAACATATCATCCAAGATATTATAAGAACCTGGACACAATCGAGAGAGAATAATCATTAGATTCACATAAAACATTTGAGAAATGGGCATTTAAAATAAATAAAATGTAAAAATAAAAAAAAATATATTTTATAGATAAGGGAATAAGGGAAAACTTATTACATCGTACCTGATTGTTGCGGGAGAAGATTTTTCATTTTCGACGAGTTCTGTTGTGGGGTAATTATTATTTGAATTCTGAAAGGCATAATGTTTATAAAAAAGTATGAAATCCATAGCCGGGTAAGTATAGCGAAAAATTCTCTGAGTACCTTAGTTTTGTATCATTTTTAATTGCAATATTTTATATTTGATCTTTATGATTAGTAATTGCTTGAGTTTCAAGTTTTATGTCGTTAAAAAAATGAGATTGAATTTTCTCCTGCCTTCTGGTTTCATTCGCTACGTACGTTTCGTTTATTAGTGTCAACATCTTCAGGTATCTCTGACCAACAATGTAAATGCAATGCAAATTTATTGAAATGTTAACGAAATTCAACCGATTTTGAAACCTAGAATAAGGAATAATTATAGTGGTATACTTGCGTCTAAATTATCTGCACTCTTATTAACATATTTTTTAAAAATGTACTTTCCTTGTATCTAGGCAACTATGTAGTTGCATGTTGATCCCAGCGCCTCTGAGGGACTGATATCTGAATTAATCAGAATTGAGGTTGGACTCGGATGACTCTGACATCTCTTTGACGCATTGTACCATACCCTACTGAAATTTTGTTGCACTCAGAGGGGTTCCAATGCGATTTTTAATGTGCCAAACATCGCATTAACACGGGACCTACGGCTTTATTCCCTATACGAGCAAAAAACATATTCTGGTTCCTATCCTCAAATTTATTTACTGCCCAAACACTTCCTTTCTACTTTCTTCTGATTCCCACAATGACTAGTTTATTTTAGGATATTCAGTAGGTTTAGATACGCCTATGACCTTTTGGGTCGACATTTTGCGTAAATACAATTGACATCCATGTAACTTGTGGAGTAACACACAAAGACATTATTTTTGCACAGTATTTTTCGCTTCAATTACCCGGTTAAGGTGTTTATTATAACTGGCTACATTAATAAATAGACAAGGTATACTTACAGTGAAAAACTTTTCGTTTATGAACCCATCAGGTGTATGCGGATATTTATCGGAGCTACAAAATACAACCAATTAAAGATATTGCGAAAAAATAAAGCGACATTATGCAACCTATTAAAGTGACCTTTAGAGGATGTTGGGACTGTGTGATTTACGGAATTCTGCATCAGAGTAAAGTCGTTCAGAAACTGCCTCTGGAACACTTCCTGGAATCCCGAACCGAAATCGCCCTTGTAGTCACCTCTAAGTGGTACATTTGGTGGAGCTTGTGGTAACGACCCAGCGTTATGAAGAACACCTTTCGGAGAGTAACTTTTATTGTAGGCGATCACAGAAACTGGAGAACTCGTAAGAGCTTCGTTCGTCTTCGCTGGCGAAGATAACCTCTGCAAAGCTTTCAGATTTTCCATGGCCTTGTGTATCTCATCGCCCTCGTTAGACGATTTCATCTTTTGGTAATCCAACGGAGGCGTGGTACTGAATGGGGAATATTGATTGGCACTGTCTTTGGATTTTCCATGGCAACCGATGGACGCAGATGAAGTCGAGGTCGACGCCTTCGTCGACATATTCTGTTGCATCAGTTCGGTTAGGTTTTCGCACATCTTCGTATTCATCTCGTCCTTATCCGACTTGGGTTTCATCAAATCCGTCTTCACGCGTATCAAACCCTTCTCGGAACCGTCGAAAAGTTTAGTCCGATTTTTGTGGTGCGAACTCTTCTTCTCCTTCTTCAGTTCTGGCGTTAAAGTGTCGGTTAAATCTATGATTTGACAATGATTACTATCCGGCTTATCCGATTTACTATGCTCTTTAGATTTATGCACGTCTTTCGTAGAATTGTGATTCTCGTTGTGTTTGGTGTGTAAATCTTCTGGAACGTCATCCTTCTTCGGTTCCACGAAGTCTATCCTCTTCATCCGTTCCGAAGAGGAGGTCTTTATGGTCATCGTCGATGTCGGAATTATCGTTAAGGTATTCGACGTCTTTATTATCTCGGCTGGCAGTGGCGGTTTGTTCGTACTTTTGCTCTGGTTAATATCGCTATTCTCGATCTTATTAATGGTAATATCACTCTTATTTACATTCCTCGGTTTTACTACACTATCCACTTGGTTCGTATTTACAGACTTTTGCGGCGCACTAGACACTGGTGTTATAGATAGGTTCGAATTGGAGGTCAATTTTTGGATTTCTTTGACGTGCGATTCTAAGGACTGGGAAGGAGATGCGATTGGATTTTTCACGACGGTTAAAGTCGACGAAGAGGACGACTTCTTCGACTCCCCCAGGACAAGATTGCTGGTCTTTTGCAACGTTGTCATCGACATCCAACCCTCTGGCCACAACGGCTGGATTTCCGTTTTTAAATATGTACATATTAACGTTTCGAGATTGTCTTTGTGTTTCCCTTCCGATAGGAAACACCGCTTTTTTAGTATAACGATCTCCTTTAACCATTTTCTGGAAGTTACAGATTATTTTTAAACAATGAAAATATATTTATAACATTTCACGGCTTACTTTATATCCTCAGTCCATGTAAATCTTCTTTTCGGCATCCTTACCTGCTTATTATCTTCACTTGATAGACTCCCCATAGTCATCCTGTAAAGCATCACAATGTTTGAGATAAAAGTTAGTTACCTATTCGGGTTCAAGTTGACAGTGCGAGTAATGTAGCTCTTTCAAGCTGTATATCAAGTCAAATTTAAACCATTTATTTTTTAGCTAAAACGTTTGAAAACGTATAGTACGTATACATATGTCTATCTCGTAAACTCCATACTGTCAATTGGACTTATAATAAGTAATGGATTTAAACAAAGCCTAATAAGAGACTTAGAGTTGTTACTATAAATATTAACATTAAATTATATGTATAAATAGTTATATATAAATTATTTCAGCAGAGCAAACAGTACATGTAAATTTAGTTCATATGGCTGCATCATTAAATATATATTGCCTCATTATTATACCACCAGCCATATTATGATCTACGATTGCGCAGCACAATGAGGTAAATAAGGCTAGTCTCTCCAGTACTAAGTGTAATGCAAAGGATAATTGTTTTTTTTCCAATCCTAAACTATTTTATAAATTGTAGGGGTGAAAAGAGTAAAAAATTCGTTCTTTCGTTCAAAAACATATATATTAAGATTTGATTACTAGTTTCGGCTTGCAATAGCCATTTTCAGATCACCAGAAAATGCGATACAAATTAGTGTTTTAGTTATAAAAAAATATGAATTAAATTATGTTAAAATTTAGTGTAAAATAAATGATTAATTAAACTATAACTGATATAATGTATTGTAAGTTACAATAATATGTGATTTTTTTTATTATTGTGCTATGAAATGTTTTACATACACGTCAATAAGATTATTATCAATTAATGAAAACATCAAATATGATATCCATATTGTAGAAATGAGAATTTTTTTATAATGAAAAACTGTAAATACAGATTTAATATACTTTTTGTTGATATATCGCATCATTTTATTCATTAAAGTTAGGGTAGGAACTTGAACTAGGTGCTCTTTAAACCATCCCTACTAATTCTCTTATTTGGGCTTTATAGAGAACACCAAGCTGTTCGAGTGGAAATAAGAGAATATCGCATCATCACAACATCGATAAAATAGGTTATCTATATTTTATATTCTTATAGTAAACGCTGGAAATGTCAGTATCTTGGCCATAAGCAATGACGGCAATAAAATTAATTATTATTAAAGAACTAGTTTCATAAAGGCAGTTTTAAAAAACGAGGCGCTTGCGAGAGTCTAGCAAATTCATTGAAACAAGTTCTTTATGGTATTTTTTCTAATTTGTATATCAATTGCCCTTTTTAACTTTTCGATATTTCGGTAAAAAGTTCTTCTATAAAGCTACTAATGCATCAGTGCGTTTATATTATAACTCATAAACATATTCCCTCGAGCCTATTTACAGGGCTGGGCGTATATAAAATACAAATATTTGAAATACATATTTTAAGTACAAAATACTACTTGTATTTTGTATTTGAAATAATTTTTCTTATGTATTTTGTATCCTGCATTTGAAATATATTTTTGAGGTATTTTAAAATACATAATTACTTTATTTACTATCATATGAGCGTCATGACGTCATCATAGTACATAGTTAGCATAACTTGAAAATAACGCATGTCAAAATCGCCGTAGTGTATTTATACGGATAGTGCTAATGGTATTAGCTAAGGTTGCCATCCGTCCTCACTTCGCGAGGATTGTCCTCCTTTGCAAAGAAAAATCCTCACAAGGGCTCGTTTATGCAGAACCAAAAAAAAAAAGTGATTACATTAGGGGTACGAATAAAAAAGGTCCTACTACTGAATGAATGAGGAATGATTTATCATTTGGTTATGCCACTAATTTAGTAATTTTAGTTTGATATCTTCTCTCCAAGTTTGTCCTCTTCGAACACATATAAAAGAAAAGGCAATCCCAATTACTACTTTATGCGAACCACGTTTATTTACTAATATATCCTGTATTTAGCGCTCTGTGTCTCCCTAACCTCACTTTGAACTTGAATAGTCTGGTTGTGGATGCATTCCGATTTCATATTTCGTTCGAGTTCTAATAATAGATAATAATTACAAAAAAAAATACGTTTACTTATTCTTGGAATATCTAGTTTATACTTGACGATCTACGCTTAAATAACTCAATGTACTCGGTGTTGTTATATTATTCTCCATAAACTTACAAAAATGCTTAAATAGTTTTTGCGTAGCTTTAGGGCTAGTTAGCTGAAGGAATGTAAACAATTAGCTGGTACGAGTTACTGGTTTATATAATTGTGATCTTTCGCTTAGTTTATAGGGTCTTTTTGTAGATTTTTGTTTTAATTTGGATGTAAAGTACTTTTCTCATACAATAGTTACATTTTTTAGGGTAATTCTACAAATAATATATTAACTGGACTTTGCGTTCGTAATAAATTATAGGGTAGGCGTATTGCATTCAATATTTACTTCAATACATATATAATTTCTAGAGCAAATCGTTAATCAAACAAAGAAGGACCATTTACTGTGGGAGTCTTCATATGCTTGCTCTATAAAGTATGCTCTTTCGGAATCTACGAGTGGTTTTGGTAAAAACATAATAAATAGATATCTGCATATAGTAAGGTACCCACTGGGACGCCCTATAAAACCATGTTTTTAGTAAAATGAAAAGTAGACATTTTAGTCTTAAAGAATATGGCAATTGTAAAAACAGAGAAGGCAATTCTTTAGCGCAATTAGCGGTCTGGAAGATGAATTTATGCATGAACTTTGTCGTCCTCATTATTAGCAATAGAAAGAGAATGAAATGCTAAGTTATTTTTAAAGAAAATGTTAAGTTATGATGAATTATAAAACCCCAAAAGTGGTAAGTCTCTCGGATCACTACTCTTCGCCACTGATAGCAAATAAACAGAATTTAATACTCACTTTTTAAGACTTTCCTTCTCATGATAGCTTTCCAATAGTGATGGCATAATCCTATCAATTCCATCTTTCAATCTGAAATTAAATACGAAAAAATCAAGGTTTTACAATTATTACTTTCGGAGTGAAATACTTCATCTCATTTCAACTTAAATTAATTTACTAACAATAAGCCCACCAATATTAATTGCTAAAAACTTACCTATTTACAAGTGTCTTGAGCCTTTTTTGATCATCTTCAAGTACTAAATTCTTAGTCCGCCTCATCAATGTCTCTTTCTTGCACTTTACGAAAGGAGATAAATGCTCGTAAATTTTCATCCTGGATTGCCTCCCTAAACATTTACACTTCCTCTCTAACCTGCGACATTTAAAATTCGTCATTAATTAGTTTAAATTGTGCGTAGAATAAATAAAAGAGCGACTTACTTTAATAAAATATCGCAAACTGGTCCGGAAAAGAACTTAACTTTGCCCTCGGTGCTTTTACTCGCGTATTGTTTGATCTTCTCTATAATATCTACGATGTCGTTTGGCAAATTTTCGGGTAACTTCACAATCTCATATTCTTTCCTGTCGTCGTTGCTGTTCTCACCATCGGAAGAAGCTATTGCGTTTACAGCTTTCTCTGTGAATTGTTAATATGAGTTAGTTAAGGGGTATGGATTTCTTAATGATTATCAGTACCTTTAACGACCGATTCGATGACATCTGTTATGTTATCTGTTGGTGGTGGTTTCTTATTTTCTTTCATCGAATCTCTTAGTTCCTCTAAAATAAACAAAAGTAAAGGTTTATGCATTTAAGACGTAAAACAGGAAAAAAAAAGCGATGATTAGTGTTTTTTATGTGGATCTCTTATACATTAATTGCTGATTCAACACATAAGAATAATACAACTGTATTACTTATTAACTATTGAACTCGATATTCTAACTAGCTGGTGAAATAATGGCAACAAATTCGAGCAATAACTGTTGCTTTTTTACCACAAAGCGTATAAAAGTTAACGTTTCGATAAAACTCTCATCTTTAATTAACATTAATACAAAAGCTGCAGGTAAAATATTGTCAATTAACCTGTTAAAACAATCACAATGACAAACGTAGCAAAGAACGTAAATGTTATAACAATTTTTTTAAAAGTAACATTTGCAAAATGTAACGTTTCTAACTCAAAACTGAAAAGTAAATTATATCCTATTCATTCACAATAATTTTTGATCAACAACAGTGAAAAAACAAGAAAGGAAGGGTGATTTGTTTTCAGTGGGTTTGCATGAATGACTAGGGTTTTTGTGATACTCTCAATCTACAGAGAGGGTGCCACTGCGATTATTGTTCTGACATTGAGTTTGACGATCATTGAGCATAACTGAGAATAATGAAACATTATTGCCGGAGTAATTGTAACGCGTTTTTAATTCAACTTATTAGTTTTTCTTGCTATTTTGTTATTTAATAATATAAATAATGTTTGCATTACCATTCAAATTTCAAACAAGATATACATGGCCGCCATTTTGAGTAGAGATTGTGATTCCCTTTGTAATACACTTTTTTAATGGTGTAAATAAAGGAAGTGTTCCTAGCTAAAATAATGAAGTAGAGTTAGCGGTCATATTGCTGGCGACACATCAAAAGCGTTGACAGAAAGTCATCCTTCTTGCTTTATCTTTTTCCTCGAGAAAATTTGTATTTCGTATTCAAGGTTATACAGAAATTGGGTGTGTTGGAAGAACACAAACGGATATAGGAAACATGAGAATGACGTATCAACCTATATATTTGTTTTCCCCCATAAAAAAGATTAATCATTCAATTTTTAAACCTAACCATGAATGTTGCATATATTTCACCATTTAGTACTTATACACATTGACCGACAAAACATTAGGGATATGATTACAGTAAAGAACTATAGCAGCGTTGCCAAGCCGATTATCCGCGTGTGTGGGAAGCAGCGATGAGTATGAATCTCTACTTTCAGTTAGTAGTCCTAGTGTCATAGTATTAGTTCGCTTACAAACTCGAAAGGGAAACTGTAGAATGACCTGTTTGAATCTCGAAGTTTCCTCTAATATTTTATTTATTAAAACATCTGTTTATACTTGATTATCAGCATTTTCCCAATAATAATTTACAACACATTAACACACATTCCTATCCGGCAATTTTCAATGCACGTATAATAGGAGACATTATTAATTACATACCTTCTTGGCTTAATTAAATTATCACCGGTGCAATGCATTTAAAATTAAACCAAACTTTGGCCGACAACGGTGCAAACGCAAATTAGTGCACAAATAGAAAAAAATTACCGTGAATATCTGGTTTATCCACTGCTGTTGGTGTTTTGACCTGATTGTTCTCCTCTTCGAGCTTATCTCCTAATAATTCCTTGATTGTATGCTTTTTTCTTTCCTCCGTCCTCTTCTTTTTAAGTTGCTTTATTTTCTCGGGCGTTAAGAGTTTCTTCTTGGGTTTCCTTTCTTCATCTATACCGTTGATTTGAATTTTAATTTTCTAGAAAGGAAAATTTGATCGATTACTCTCGAATACGTTCAAATTCATTTGACTAACCTTTTCGTGGTGATCTGTATCTTTATCAGTCTCCTTTTCTCCCTCTGATTCGCTATTAGACGAATTCAACACCTTCTGTAAGGAAATAACAGCAGATATATACGCGCGAAAGCAATAAAACCTAATACAAACCTTCCTCTTCACCCCTTTCAAGGCGGCTTCATCTTCTCCCTCGTCTTCCGAGGAGGAACTCGAGGAAATTTTGGAGCTGGCTTCGTCATCAGTCTTGAATTCCAACGCGCCGGAGTTGATGTAGAATCCCCCGTGGAGCGTGGTGACGTTTTGCGGTATTATCTCATCGTACCCGTGTGTGTTGTCGATGAAGGAATCGCTCTCGTCATAGCCCATGCCGATGTCCGCGTAATCGTCTCGTCTGCCTTTCCGTCTCTTCTTCGGACCGCTCGAGCCCTAACAAACAAGCACTGAGTGAGATAGAAAGTGGCCCTAGGTCGCCGAGGCACGGCTCATTATTACATGTCTAGCCTCCATCTCTTGGGCTATCCTGCGGACATCATCGTCATCGTCGTTGAAGGGATCTAGACCGTTGGTAGTTGGTTTAAAAAGTTTTGACTTACTTTTTCCCTGAAAGAAGAAATAAACGCGTTAGAATGTAAGTGTAATATGTAGAATAGAAGAAAATGAAAAGTGTGCTAGATGTACACTACCCGACAAAATGAATGTCGTCGTGTAAGAGAAACAACTTGTTGAAATGGCAGAGAAACTGAGGTATAGAGAATGTAAATGCGCAGTGGACAAAACATCTGATAGGGTGCATAAAAGGTTAGCTTGCATGTAGTCACCTCTAGTACTACTACTTCCTGAGACAGGCGTTAAAAGGCTATAGATCTTTCCGCGCGTTTGCAAAACGTATAAACTATGTTTGAATCGTTACTCATGTGGAAAACTCTACACAATATGGTAAGGGATATAATTTTGAAGAGCTTGATGATTAAATAGACCAAATCGATCGCAGTAGAAAAGTCTTGTAAAAGGAATTAAGCACCACAGCTCTAGTACAACCCCATGATATAGCGCCAAGAGTAGCAGACACTGTAGAGGGTCTATGAGGGGTTTTGTGTCTCACACTCCCAAGCCATCATAGATTCAAAGCACTAGGGGTGTATCCAGTCTTTTACTTGGCAAAAAAAAACAAAACTGTAAAATATCAGCCAACAAGAACCTGTCGGAGCCATAATTAATCGCAGAAAATAGAGATGAAAAAGACACACACTTAGGAAAGATATTTCAAACATCACCAAAGGTTAGATTACAACATGAAAGGAATACGACGCTACTCTATGTGTCCTGGAGAAGACAAAGTGTAACCCAATAAATAAAAGCGGGAACTAACTGAAGGTAGTAGCTCGAAGCAAAAATTATTGGAACAGAATGGCGGACACAATATGCAAAACGAAAGTAGAGAAGTGAATAGCGTTAGGCTGACGATCTGATCTTCCCAATCATCAGTTAATATCGTGGGATGATCCATACTGCTTGAGGAGGAAAAAGAACCTACTACTTTTACACCAATCATAAAAACAAAAACGTGCGTTGCCGAGGGTGGTGCAGAGATGAAAGTACAATCTTGTTTCAAAATAGCGGCTATTTATCATTTGTTTGTTCATCCGCCGTATTTAAATGTATTACATAAGATCACAGAAGATATATATTTCGGAAGATTGGAAGTTGTTGCAACATCTTGTCCCGATTTTTTTTTTTTTTGCTAACTGACCGTACGTAACATCTTGCAGTAGCGGCCTCTCTGTAACCGTAAAGAGACAGAGTGCTGTGGAACGCCAATGCGAAGCCAAAATCGTGCATGCATATCGACATACTCAATGACATGGAATGACGGTTATAATCGAATGAATCATTCGTAATCGATTATGTAATCGATAATAGACGCTTTCGAAGTATCGAAACGGTTTTTTTTACGGTTTCACGACGTAGAAGGATATGCAAATAAATACGAATAAATGATAATCGATGATTAGAATCACTAGATTATGTATACCAACCGAAATTCTCGAAGATCTCATAAGTGCCACGAAATTTTAATTTTTTAAATTGGTTCGTAGAGTATATTTAATGATTTTTATGATTATATTTTAGCCCCATTTATTTAATTTTAATGATATGATTTCTTTTTTGCTTTGCATTGCGGTCATATGTAAAGTGAATTATTATTATTTGTTTTAGGCCGCCATGCGTTCGGATGTTGTTGACTTGTTAGGACGTTTTTTTATAAGCGCTCGAGCGTTTTTTTTTTTTTACTTTTAACGTTATTTTACAGTTTAATTAAATCTGTATTGCAATTATAATATTTACTGTAGTAAAGGAACACTATAGGTATAATCGAACCAATTATAAATAGTATTGATAGTACCTACATAATATTTACTATCGATAGTTCTTTCTACTTTCTTTCTTTAAAAGATGACTAATATTAGTGACCACTTTGTTTGTGGTTTTGAATAAAAACTTTAAGACTCAGATATATTATATAGAGTGCTGTAGACAGAAGTGGGCCACGTTTTTATTTTTGGTTGTAAAATGGTGAAAAATGAAAATTTTGTCTTAATTTTTTTTTTTTAATCGCAAGGGTATTCCAAAACGCAACTTTCCATCATAGCAGATGCTTGCAATTAAGTTTTGAAGTATTTCTCTTTTTGAATGGAAAAAAAGTGTATTTTCCGTGTTTTCCGAAAGTGTAGGGAGAAGTGGGCCACCCAAATTTTTATCTGAAAAAATGCTGCTATATGCTAGAAATTCTTGTCCTGGGGGTTTTCAAAGGCGCTGATTACGAATCCGTTGTCAAATTTGCAAAATTCAAAATAATTTACACGAAATGAGGGTTAAAAATTGTAAAAACAGCGACTTCAGTAATAATGCTGATTTAATGTCTGGAAAGAAGGAGTAATAAAGTTGGAATGACAAAGGTGTTGCAAAAAAAACGCAAGTTTCAAGTAGCGTTGAAAAGATGATCTGCTAACATCGGTAGCAGCAGAAGCAACAACGCTCCGATATTTATTTATTTTCACTTGCTTTATAGCAGCAATCAATTTTTCATAATTCACCTCTTTTTTGGGAGTTTCCTTTTTTTTGGGGGGGTATGATGGCTTAAATGATAAAAATATGTAAATAAGACATTTGCATAATTAATAAAAACACTTTACTGTGCAAAGAACGGTATTACTCAAGTGGCCCATATCTATCCACAAATAGTGGCCCACTTCTATCTACAAGCGCCCTTTTTTGCATATGCATCCCACAAAAACACAATGTGAATAATGGGCAAAAATCACTTTGCATTTCAAAGATTATATGTCCAAATAACATATTGCATATTTACCTGAGTTTTTCTCGTAAAAATGCGATGACAAATCGCGTGAAAGGGTACGAGGGTAAAAACTTTCTCGGCGAAATTCTTAGCGCGTTTCTCTGTACAGTGCGAGAGTAGGTCTATGACCTCCAAATGCTTCCTAAAAGTGAGCTCGCGTCAAAATACGATAAATAATGTGCGCGGTTTGACATAGATGTCACTAGTCTGACAGTTATTCGGGTGGCCCACTCCAACCTGTGGCCCACGTCTGTCTACAGCACTCTACTTATATAATTCCGATTATTAATTTTATCGCTAAATCAAAAGTTACGTAATTAAAATATTTTTATTACATTTCGATATTTACAAAATTGATTGCGGCGTAAGAAAATATTCGGAATTTAACTCAATAAATCCGGAATTTCGGAGTCGAATGTTTTGAATTAGTAGATCTGCATATCTATAAACAAAAGCTATTTTTAATACTCAAAAATATTTTTTATTGTATGATAGATAAGATATGTAATTAGCTAATCAATTGGCTGGTTTTATACGATACAGATCATGAAAGATTGCTGTGGTTCCCCGTCTTGGCAGTAATGTATGAATTAACTGTAAAAACGAATTTCGTGGTATGGCATAGATGTTGATGGCAAAAGTCATTGGGTTAGAGAAAGACAAAAGAGTTCCTAAAGGAACAGAGGCCTGAATTTACTAAAGACCCACTGAATAAAGATAGGAAACCGTCAACATAATAGTAAGTCTGCTGACGGGTCATTGTAGAATAAATAGGTACATGTACTACATAGGCCTGGTAGATGGTGCTACTTACAGATTCTGCCAAGAAGAGGAAGAAACACTAGTTCATGTGCTGTGGCTGGCAAGGACAAAATTTTTAGTAATGGAAATGGAGAAGTCCGCAGCTAGTAGCTGCACAAAGAAGCCGCTTTCAAGTATGATAGGCCTAATTAAGAAGGCAAAATCAGAGAGCGTTTTCTAGGAAAAAGGGGATCACAATAGATCTGAAAAGGTCGTGGTGAAACAAGTCCATGGACGACCGCAACTCTAATGTAATCTAATGGAATAGAATGTCGTACGAAATAAATGATAAAACAAAAATAAATTCTATCCTATATGAGAATGGTGGAAATAATAATAATTAGTACCAAGGAAAAATATATAACAATTGTGTCTTGTCTGTTTTGTACACTGAAAATTCTTTATTTGATATAAGATGACAATCACACATCAAATTTACCATTTTTTTTCCTATATGTTACTCAAGGTATTTTATCGTAGATACTATCGTGACCTTAGTATTTCGATGTACGGATAAAGCTCCAAAAATGTTGTTTTATGGAACGGAGAGACCAGTGTAGGGGATCTTGCAAAAAGCAGAAGTGACATGTGTAAGAAGAATGATTGAAAGTGGAAATCAATAAACATTGTAGTGAATTTATTTGTACCTCACAGTTAAATTACCCTATACAATTAACTGATTCTAGACAATAATCACAATGAATCATGACCGAATTTTGCTCAGTTTCACAAATATTACGAAATCAAATTTGACTTGAAAAAAATGCGCTCATCCGACATCGCTGCTTTTGCAACGCCATCAGTTTCTCCCGCATTGGTGATTTACTAAGGTTCAGGCCGCCATGGTGTAGAAGTAGAAGTCGCCGTTTTAATGATCACGGCTCCTAAAGATGTTTATTTTGAATATCTGCCAGATTAATACTCGATAATCGTATTTGTCGTTTATGCTAAAAATGCATTGTTGTTGGCAATACATATATTAACGTACAGAGTGGCAACTGGATGTGACCACCCCGTGACTACGAACGTCACAGAAAAAGTGCATTTCTTTATTTTACTGTGCCTGTGGTAGGAGACACGGCTATATGTCTGTTTTTTTTTAAGTGGCGCGTGCTTTCCTTCTCTCTGCTGTCGTATACTATAGTTAAATGTTGATGATTACAGTATACTTGCACAGAATTATTTTTCAATAATTTAATAAAAGATATGTACATATATACTTAGTAATACCTATTTTTATGTCTGCATTCTAGTAATCATTACAAATTACGACCTTAATAAAAATATACGCTTTCGGAACTATAAAGACATTCCTGAATAATTTTCGTAAGAAAGAAATAATATTTAGAATAAAAATTGACGCCTCTTTACTTATTATGTTACATATTATTTTATCCACCATTGTATATTAGCGAGAAGGATCACCTTTTTTAATTTATGCATTTAATAATTGACATAGTACGCTTTAAAAAAAAAATGGTACAGCCAGTGTAAATTGGCATACTTTGAATTTTATTATGTATATTTTATAATTGAGATGTAAAATATTAACATATACTAGATGCTGCGCATCTAGGAGTAGAGGAAGGTGGTACTTGAGGAAGGTGGTTTTTTGAAGTCGGTCCATTCACTTGAAAATCATCTTTTATAATGTGCAGTACGTTTTAAGTAGTTTACTTTTGTTCTTACTTTTGGAACAGCCTGTATAGTTGAAAATATTTTTAGGTTATGCAGCATTGAATTCTGCACAACTTTTGTAGAAAAGTTTTTTTTAAAAGCAAAAATAAAGCTATAATCAAAGACTCAATCTTCGTGAACACCCTGTGTAGTGGAAAATATTTTTAACTTATGCAGCATTGAATTCTGTACAACTTTTGTAGAAAAGTTTTTTTCCTAACATCCAAAATAGAACTATAGTGAGAAAACCTAGTCTTCCTGAACACCCGGTATATTTAAAAATAATTTTAGGTTATGCAGTATTCGATTCTGTACAACTTTTGTAGAAAAGATTTTTTCCTAAAAGCAAAAATAGAGCTATAATTATGGAGAACCCAGGCTTCCTGAACACTCTGTATATTTTAAAATACGTTGAGGTTATGCAGCATTGAATTCGGTTCAACTTCTGTGGAATTTTTTTTTCTTCTTAACATCAAAAACAGAGTTATAATCAAAGACTCAGTCTTCGGGATAGCCCAGTATAATTAAAAATAATATTTAGGTTACGCAGCATTGAATTCTGTATAATTTTTGTAAAAAAGATTTTTTCCTAACATCAAAAATAGAGTTATAATCGAAGATCCAGTCTTCGGGATCACCCAGTATAATTAAAAATAATATTTAGGCTATGCAGCATTGAATTCTGTACAACTTTTATAGAAAAGGTTTTTTCCTAACATCAAAAATGGAGCTATAATCAAAGACCCAGTCTTCGGGAACACCCGGTATATTTAAAATTATTTTTAAGTTATGCGGCATTGAATTCTATATCACTTTTGTAGAAAAGATTTTTTCCTAAAAGCAAAAATAGAGCTGCAATGAAAAACCCGGTCTTCCTGAACACCCAGTATATTTAGAAATAATTGTAGGTTATGCAGCATTCAATTCTATTACTTTTGTAGAAAAGATTTTTCCCTAAAAGCAAAACTAAAGCTATAATGAAAAAACCCAGTCTTCCTGAACACCCGGTATATTTAAAAATAATTGTAGGTTATGCAACATTCAATTCTATTACTTTTGTAGAAAAGATTTTTTTCCTAAAAGCAAAAATCCGTTAATGTGCATATAAATTGCCAAATTAGTAGGCGACATACCGAACTACAGCGGAAATACAATAAAGCAGAAATGAATTTAAAAAAAAAAAAAAACGTGCCGTTTTTATAACGCCGGCCCATATTCCTAAAGATTGTCGTATGTATCACCATCTCTATTCTTTTCCATCTAATGAAAATATTGTGTGATGTGTGTGATGTTTTATTATCATTTTATTAATCGTAGAGGCGCTACAGAAGGTACTGCTTATTACAGAAACCTGCAAAGTTTGCTAAGAAAAAGTATAGATGGTGGCACGACTGTAATATGAAAATTTCTTCTTTACCGTGTACGTGCAAAAGTTGTGCATCTGACAATAAATATCTTATGACCGTATTTATTTAATATTAAACTTTTATAGTTGATGAAATAACTGTAAGTATTTCACAAACATGTTTCAGAAATACATAATCCGTATTTTTTGAAGTTTAGTGATTATTACATTCTTTCTTCCTTATATTTCTGACATATCTTGCAAAAATATGTTGCGTTATATAAAATAAACAGCAATAGCAACAAACAATTACAAAATACTTTACAATTAAATGAAATACATAACAGTATTTAAAACAAAAAGCGGAATGATTTTTTGAAAAGAAGCTGTTCACATATGCGCCATCTACCCTAATTCGTTCGTAGTTCGTTTCGTTCGTTGTCTATCTATTCTGGGAGCGCCACTTGCAGGTCAATATTTAACAATTAACTTGTCAAATCGATCAACAACAAAATGTTCATATTTTAAAATAATTGAAATCCAACGTGCATATAAATTGCGAAATCAGTAGAGACATACTAAACTCTTACCCCGTGTGTTTTTAGTTAATGTAGCTTACCTACCTAATTTACGACATTGGTTGTCAGATTGGTCAATTCAAACACGTAATTCTAACATATATACTTGAAATGCAATGTAATCGTAATCCGCAACTGGACGATTTACATTCCCAGAAATAAAACCTTTGAAGTTTCCGCCAAAGGATTTAAATAATAATTCGGATTATTAATTCCTTGTTGAGGTGGCAATTTTATTTGAATCAACTATTCGTATTTTTTCCTTATATTTTAGTTATCACCATTATAAGTATTTTTCTAAACAAATAATTAAATTTTTATAGGTAGTTTTAGTTTAAATTATTTTATTTCAAGCCGTATATAACTAATTGTTACAATTAATAAATAAATATCTTGTATAATCTTTTTTATCTTTACAGATATCGATACCCCTAAATAGGAATATTGAAAAACAAACGTTTACTTATTTATTTCTCCATTCAATTGAAGAGTAACCCTCCTAGGAGTTTTGAAGTCAAAACATCTAATCAATATTTTTTGCAGAAATTCTTAAAATTGTAATTCGATTGTGCGCCTGAATAAAAATAAAACATTAAGAAAGAATTACTTGTTTTTAAAGGTTAAAATTCTTCGAAGTGTATGATTTTTTAGGCTTTGATATATAAATTGCCAGTGGGCATTTATGTTCTGAAAAATTATTTTATACATCAACATTAAAAAATTCTTACAAAACTAAACTTATATTTGTAATCAAAGTAATGGCTCTAGTAAATTTATTTCTTCAAATAATTATATACATATACATTTTAAGTATTTGTAAAATGATGTCATATAACACGCGGGAATAATCGATGGCCAAAATAAACAAATAAAAGAAAAGTAATATATGCGGACAATACTTTTGAAAGCTAATCCCCTTGATATTATATGCGACAAACACGCCGCCAATCCTTTCGCTAGAGATTCTATATTTCGCAGAATTTACTTTGCAGTTTCCGCGAAATAATGTATTAAAATTCTTAGAATCTGCACACGTGCAATCGCTGATAGATTATAAAGGAGATGTATCTCTCCTTACGTTCCTAATGGCTTATTTTCTCTGTCATATTTTTTTTAAGTTATCGTACAATGGAATCAGATACAAAGCAAAATTACTTTTTTTAAAGGTTAAATGTCTTCGAAGTGTATGATTTTTTTTAGCAAAATAAAAACATATATATTTCAAATAAAATATTTTATACCCCAAGTAATAAGTAGTATTAAAATTCTTAGAATCTGCACACGCGCAATCGCTGGTAGATTAAAGGAGATATGCGTCTTTCCTTGCGTTTCCTAATGGCTTATTCCCGTATGTCATCTTTTTTGTGAGTCGATCGTTACTTATGTTGTAGCTATTATATACACACATTTCTGTGATTCTTGAAGACACCGAATATGAGATTATCTTTACTTGAGGGTAATTATACAAATATTCTGCGTTTAAATAAAAGATCCACTCTCATAATAATAACTACAATTCCAATTTGACGGTTTTATATTATTAGTTTTATTTATTCCTTCGCGAGATCATATTTATACCCAACGTAAATTCATAATATGACAACTCATTATATTCACTAACATTAATTTACGTTGCTCAACAAAAAGTTATATTAGACGTTTCTTAGATGTCAGATTGGTCAGTGGCCAAATATGTACAATTACCTCAAATAATTATAACCCAGGTTCTTAAAACGAATTCAGACTCGTAATTCTAACAAATCAATGCAATTCCATCGTAATCCGCAACGGAGCGATTTATATTCCACAATGAAAACCTTTGTAGATTCTGCCAAGGATTTTTAAATTATAATTCGGATTTTCATTCCCTCGTTCACGTGGCAATTTTATTTGTTTTAAAAAATAATTTTATATCATTTAATATTTTTAAACTTGAGAATATTTTTCGGATTGTGTCTGCAACACTTGAGAAGGTTTAGCGGAGCTTCGTGGAACGACGCTTTGTCGGAAAGGATTAGCGGCGGCATCGTGTTCCGACGTCTTTGTCGGCAACCGCCAAAAAGAGGATTTGCGCACTCTGACTTTTATTTCTAGTTCTAAAAATAGATGTTTTTGTATTCATATTAGCCAATCATTTTTAAGCATTCAGTCATTCTAGAGAATGTAAGGTTGTGTTTTAAATATAGACATAAAAAATTGGTTTTCCTTTCCTTTTTTCTTTTGGAGTAAGTCTGCAAGTTGTGTAGCGATTATTTTTCACATTATTTCAATCAAGTGTTCGTATTTTTTTTTCTGGTATTTTTGTTATCGTCATTATAAAGTATTTTTGTAAACAATTATTTATTTTTGTAGTGGATTAATTTAAATTGATTTTATTTCAGTTATAATAGGGTGTATATAACTTGTACGTTAATAATAAATATCCACTTGATATATTGTTTACCTTTACAAATATCAATACCCGCAAAGTAAGAATATTTAGAAAACAAACGGTTTACTGATTTATTTCTTTCAATTGAAGGGACAAACTTTCTATAAAAAATCCCTAGAAGAACAAAATAATTAAACCAAATACTTTTTGTAATAATAGTTTTACCAAAACAATTTCACATATACTTAATAGATATTTTTTGTTCGTATTTTCAATATATTATTTAAGGAAGTTTTGAAGTCAAAAATCTGATCTATATATTTTACACAAAAATTCTAAAAACTGTAATTCGATTTGTGCCGTCATAAAAAGCAATTAAAATAAAACATTAAGAAAGAATAACTATTTAAAGGTAACAATTTGAAAGTGTATGTTTGATAAATTATTTTATAGATTTACATTAATTTTTTATAAAACTAAACCTTATATACTTTTTGCAATCAAAGTAATGGCTTCAGTAAAATTTATTCCTTCAAAATAATTATATACGAATACCCTTTAAGTTTTTTATAAACTACAAAAGGAAGGTATATATTGTATTCTGACAGTCGTAGCGACAGCTAATCCCCTGGTTGTTATGCGCCAAACGTACCGCAAGCCTTTCGGTCAGAGATTAAACATTCGCAGAATTTTACTTGGTTTCCGCCAAATAATGTAGTATTAAAATTCTTAGAATCTGCACACGCGCAATCGCTGGTAGATTAAAGGAGATATGCGTCTTTCCTTGCGTTTCCTAATGGCTTATTTCCCTATGTCATCTTTTTCGTGAGTCGATCGTTAGTTATGTATGTTGTACGTTTATATCACACACAATTCTGTGATTCTTGAAGACACCGAATATGAGATTATCTTTACTTAGGGCTAATTATATAAATATTCTGCGTTTAAATAAAATGATCCACTCTCATAATAATAACTACAATTCAAATTTGACCGTTTTTATATTTATTAGTTTTTATTTATCCTTCGCGAGATCATATTTATACCCAACGTAAATTCCATAATATTGACAACTCATTATATTCACTAACATTAATTTACGTTGCTCAACAAAAAGTTATATTAGACGTTTGTTAGACGTCAGATTGGTCAGTGGCTAAATATACAATTACTAAATAATTATAACCCAGGTTCTTAAAACGAATTCAGACTCGTAATTCTACAACATCAATGCAATTCCATCGTATCCGTAACGGAGCGATTTATATTCCCACAATTAAACCTTTCTAGATTCCGCCAAAGGATTTTAAATGATTAATTTGTATTTTTTAAATCCTTGTTTTCACGTGCCAATTTTAATTTGTTTTTTAAAATAATTTTATATGCTGTAATATTTTAACCTTGAGAATATTTTTCGGCCTGTGTCTGGAACAACTTGAGGGGGTTTACGGCAGCTTTCTTCGAACGACGCTTATCGGCTGCCGCCAAAGAAAGGATTAAGCGGCGGCACCGTGGTTTTTCACGGAATAATGTAATTAAAATTCTTAGAATCTGCACACTGCAATCGCTGATAGAATATAAGAGGAGATGTATCTTCTCCTTACGTTTCCTAATGGCTTATTTTCTATGTCATATTTTTTTTTAAGTTGATCGTACAATGGAATCAGATACAAAGCAAATTATTTTACACATTGTACTTTAAAATAATCCGTAACGGGGCGATTTAGGTTGCGTTCCGATTTCGAATTAAAATACAGGGTGTTCTATTTTAATAAAATTGAGTTTTTTTTGCAATTGAAAAATATCACTTTGTTTCTTCAGTTTTGAAACACTCTGTATATTAGAAACGAAGTGTGCGTACCATTTCTTAGAGTTACATCTACATTCATAACATAGCAAATTTGGAGTCCCTACTTGCAGTATTAACCGAGATATTAATTTCTGAATGAGGGCAATGATTTATACAAAAAAAAAAAGAAAAACTTAAAATTACTCGAAAACGGCAACATGTAGCTATAGGAACAGCTATAAAGACTGACGTTTTAGAGCCGTAGAATCTAAAAATGTAAAGAAAAATATATCATTCTATTAAAATAACAAAAGTTGGCGGCTATTTCCGGTCAACGGAAGTGGATATTTTGGCTAAGGTATTTCACATTTACAGTAACAATCGAACAGATAATGGTGCCAAAATCTCAAATATAAGTAAACAGTAGAACATCATAAACTTTTAATGAACCACTTACGTGGAATATTGTATAATGAAAATAGCAAACATTATATGTAATTATTATCGTTTTATATATATTTGAAATAGAATATTTCAAAATTTAAAAATGTTTTGCCACCTGATACAAACATTACCTTATAGAATACAGCTAATAAATTTTGTTTTTAATGATAAATGTAATAAATGTATTTGGTATTTATCGCTCAATCTATATTCTCTTCTTATTATGTAGGTTTTATTGTGTCATCGGATTGTGTATTTTAGTTATGGTACAAATCAATTGATAATAAGGTGAATATAGTAGTACCTATATGTTTCAATCACTTTATTTTACGAAAACAGAATAAAAATAGTTCCTTGCACTGTAATGTATAGAGTTACTATAAATTAAAGAAAAAATTTCTTAATTTCGAACCTCAATAAAAGGTTGATTACCTGGTACGACTGCCTCGTCGCGCATTTAGTGGCGGTGGTTCCTGGAGGAAGTGGATCTTCCGTCTGTCCAACGACCCTTTTTCGATGTTAACTCGGCTACCTTTTTTCGGCATTACTCTCAACTTCGCCGTAAAATAACAAACATGAATATATCAAGTAAATGAAATGAGTAAACATACTTACATATACGAATGTAATAACTTTCAGAAACAAAAAGAACCACTTATTATTAATTTTTATGTAAAACACAAACAATACGTTTACGTACTGAAGCAAGTAAACGAATGTTAATGGTAGTCTCTGTTATACGTTTTTATATAGTAATGATAGACATCGCATCATATATACATTTTTACTTATATTTTTTACATTTTTGTATTGTTTACGCGCATGTACATGTGTTCCATTGTAAAGAATCAGTACAACTGCATATTACAGAAATCTGTAAATAATGCAGTAAACTGAATATAAAAGATTTCTTCTTTACGTGTTTCGTAAAAGTTGTGTCTACAGCGGCGTTCGCTTCTCCACGCCTACTACGATCTAATTTTCGGCGAATTTTCTCCTCTTTTCCTACTTTTAACTATTAATCTCGATACGCCTATCAGTAGATACCCCCGCTAACCTTTCGCCCATCTATTATTTCCCTTTAATCCATTTCCCCCTCGGCGCCTATTCCCGCCGACTTTTCACGCCAAATTTACAACGCTTTGATAGGCGACGCCTATGGTGTGCGACAGAGAGTAGAAAAGAGAACACCTGTCGCCTTTTATTATTATTAATAGATGCTGCGCATCTAGGAGTAGAGGAAGGTGTGTACTTGACGAAGGTGGTTTTTTGAAGTCGGTCCATTCACTTGAAAAAGTCATAATGTGCAGTACGGTTTAAGTAGTTTACTTTTGTTCTTACTTTTGGAACACCCTGTATAGTGAAAATATTTTTCCCATTCCCTTTCCCATTCCTTTCCCATTCCCTTTCCCTCTTCCATTCCCTTTCCCATTCCCTTCCTTCCCATTCCCTTCCCATTCCCATTCCCTTCCCATTCCCTTTCCCATTCTTCCATTCCCTTTCCCAATTCCTTTCCCATTCCCTTTCCCATTCCCTCATTCCCTTCCTCCCGTTTCCATCCCTTCCTCCATTCCCTTTCCCATTCCCTTTCCCATTCCCTTTGTCCATTCTCCCTCACCTTCCCATTCCTTTCCCATTCCCTTTCCCATTCCCTTTCCCATTCCCTTCCCATTCCTTTCCATTCCCTTTCCCATTTCCCTTTTCCCATTCCCTTTCCCTTTCCTTTCCCATCCCTTTCCCATGCCCTTTCCCATTCCTCTTTCCCTTCCCCTTCCCATTCCCATTCCCATTCCATTCCTTTCCATTCCCATCCCCATTCCCCTTTCCCATTCCCTTTCCCATTCCCTTTCCATTCCCTTCCCATTCCCTTCCCATTCCCTTCCCATTCCTTTCCCCATACCTTTCCCTTTCCCTTTCCCTTTCCCATTCCCATTCCATTCCCTTCCCCATTCCCTTTCCCATTCCCTTTCCCATTCCCTTTCCCATTCCCTTTCCCATTCCCTTTCCCATTCCCTTTCCCACCCATTCCCATTCCCTTCCCATTCCCTTTCCATTCCCTTTCCCATTCCCTTCCCTTCCCTTTCCCATTCCCTTTCCCATTCCCTTTCCCATTCCCTTTCCATTCCCTTCCCATTTCCCTTTCCCATTCCCTTCCCATTCCCTTCCCATTCCCTTTCCCATTCCCTTTCCAATCCCTTCCCATTCCTTTCCCATCCCTTTCCATCCCTTCCCATCCCTTTCCATTCCCTTCCCATTCCCTTTCCAATTCCCTTTCCCCATTCCTTTCCCATTCCCTTTCCCATTCCCTTCCATTCCCATTCCCATTCCTCTCCCATTCCCTTTCCCATTCCCTTTCCCATCCCTTTCCCTCTTTATCATCCCTAAGTTACAGCTTAAAAAAATAGTTGGCGATTTTCCCTATATTTCAATTTTCTTCCCACTAATTCGCCATTTTATTTTTCCAAAAAATATTATCAGCTCAAATGCAACGATCCAAACACCCACAAATGTCTAGTTGCAAAATGTCATTTTTTTATAATATTCCTCCATTTTAGTCGCGCGCTATCATGTATTTGATTCTATATTCGCAAATAGTGGCCCAAAAAATTGCATAAGTCTCAAGCCTTCAAAAAAAAATTGCGTTTCTTTTATATTTCAAAAGTCTCTGCCCCATATATGCGTCCGCCATTTTATTTTGCCAAAAAACTAATATCAGAATCAAATTTAGCGACCTCAAAAACGCTTGCATACGAATCGTCTGTTGCAAAAATGTCTCCTACATCTTCAAAATTTTCTCTTCAATATTGAATCCTCCATTTTATTTTTCTAAAACTCTTGTAAGAACCGAATTCAGCAACTACAAAAGGTTTTGAACACAAATATCTGTTGCAAAAATGCCATTTTTTTAATACTCTTCTTCCATTTTAATCGCGCCATCTTGTTTTGATCTATATTCGCAAATAGTGACCCAAAAATCGCGTAAAAATCCCGATATTATGTCTGCTATTTTATTTTTCTACGTAAAATTTAAAAATGAATATTATATAGAAAGTCTTTTTCCTAAAATCAAAAATAGAACTGTAATCAAAGACCAAGTCTTCGGTGGACAGTCTATATAGTCAAAAATATTTTAAGTTATGCCCTATCGAATTCCAATAATTCCAAGTTTTAAAAATTGAATTTCCCGCTGTTATTTGTGACAATATTTTATAACATTTTCGACTTACCGCATTTTTATGCACTAATTATGTTTTTATTTTAAATATACACTATTAATAAAAAGCGATAGATACATACATTCTCCACGCGTAGTGTAATAAATCGAAAACGCTGTAGATTTCATGCATTCAAAATAAGATATAATAGTGTGCTATGCGAAAGTTAATAGCATTTGACGAATAAATAAAAGCAAATATTCCGTGTGTGCTTCGCTTTAACATAAAAATATGTTTTAATTTCATTATAAAAACGAATATAATCCATTGAGCCAATGTATGTTGTTTGGTTTTTATTTATTTACTGAACTGTTACTTGCTTTGACTCCTTAATATTCATTTCATAATAATTTTGCGAATTGACAATTCATTTATGAAAGCTCTACCTCTTCGCTGCGCGCGCAGTTAAACCACTTTCATTCGTATCGCACCGACTCTTCGTTATCTTATATTTTTACGCGTTTGTGCAACGGAAAATTCCACTTACGTTTAATCACGTCAGATCACGTTTAATATTTGTTTGTGTGTACACTTTTCTAAAATCAGCCTAGCTGGGACATCAATAGTACGCCACTGGAACTATTCTTTGCCCGTATATATTAATATATGTTAATATTTACAAAATAATTTAATATAAATACTTTTTGTAATATAATAATAGTTTTACCAAAAACAATTTCACATATACTTAATAGATGTTTTCTTGTTCGTATTTTCAATATTATTATTATAAGGAAGTTTTTGAAATCAAAAATCCTGATCTACATATTTACACAAAATTCTAAAAACTGTATTCGATTTGTGTCGTCATAAAAAAGCAATGAAAATAAAACATTAAGAAAGAATAACTATTTAAAGGTAGGTAACAATTTGAAAGTGTATGTTTTTTAACAGTTGCTAATATAAATTGCCCAGCTGGGCATTTATGTTTGATAAATTATTTTATAGATCTACATTAAATTTTTTTATTAAAACTAAACCTTAAATACTCTTTGCAATCAAAGTAATGGCTTCAGTAAATTATTTCTTCAAATAATTATATACGATTACACTTGAAGTTTTTTATAACATACAAAAGGAAAGATATTTGTATCCTGACAGTCGTAGCGACAACTAATCCCCTTGTTTTATGCGCCAACGTACCGCGCAAGCCTTTCGTGTCAGAGATTAAACATTCGCAGAATTTACTTGGTTCCGCCAATAATGTAGTATTAAAATTCTTAGAATCTGCACACGCGCAATCGCTGTAGATTTAAAGGAAGATATGTGTCTTTCCTTGCGTTTCCAATGGCTTATTTTCCCTATGTCGATAGGGATGTAGTGATAGTAGACACCGAATATGAGATTATCTTTACTTAGGGCTAATATATAAATATTCTGCGTTTAAATAAAATGATCCACTCTCATAATAATAACTACATTCCAATTTGACGATTTTATATATTTTATTATTATTATACTGACGCTCGCAATAATGAAATTTTTGGATATCATTAATACTGTCGCCGAAACTCAACCAATTTCATAATTTCCATAAAATTAGGCAAAATAATTTGTGCAATTTTATGTTATTTAATACACTAACTTCTGATACATGAATGATTCAGCATTATGTTAGCACCTGCGTCAACGGTTTTCTTCATACGAATTTACTTTAATTTTAGCGCGTTTGGTCAGTAATTTATAAAAATTATTCTCAAATTGTTCGCGTTCTGTAACTTGTAATCGCTATCGCTGTGCAATACTTCGAAGTCGCGCTGTATTTCGTCAAATTGTTGTGATAATTTTCAAAATCGAAAAAGACGTATTTTCAGTTCTGTTACTACGGGAATTTGTCTGTTTGCGTAATTTATTAGAAAAATCCGTAAATACTTTTCAAACAATGTATTTTGCGCTTTCATAGCACACGCTTTTTATTAATGTTTCTATCGACATTGTACGTTTTTAAATGTGTAATATATCAATCTGAAAGGAAAAAAGACTTACATGTAACGTATAATGGAAGTCACCACGTGTTTTTGTCAAAGATGTGCGATGTGTGGTATTCGTTCTACCCGTGTGCGTGTGGATGTTTCTCGATGTTTTTAATGCTTTCGATCTTCTTACTGCTGGTTCTGATGTACTAACGTGCGAATCCGACTCGTTTGACCAAAAATGTTGTGTGTTTTATGAAAGAAATGATTGAAACTGATGTTTTAACTAGCACTCAAAATAAAACGATTGTGTTCGTAATGACGTGCTATTAGTGGACTGTGTCTGACGACTGAGAAACATAATACAAACAGTGCCGTTTCGGGCCATGCGCATAATACAAACAGTAAAAAAATAAACATAACATTCTAAACAGTTTATATTTTAAAATGTTTCCGAATATAATAAATATTAAAATACAAATTATTCACAACGTACCAATTATGTAATTCAAATGCAGCTTGGCTTTGGAAAAAGCCCGTTTTAAAGTTGAAATTTATTTTATCTATCTTGTCGCCATCTAGTAGCGCTCGTGTTTATTTCTACAATCGTAACGAAGTGTTTTCCGTGGTTTTTCTAGAAAATTGAATCGCGAAAAACACCCTATAACGCTTTTTAAAATATGTTTCCGTAACCCGTCCGGATCTTTCTAAACTTACTTTCGCAATTAACAAAAACGACCCTACGGTCGAAATCGATTTTAATATAATAATAAGATAATGATATATGTGGCGCCATCTATGCTCCTAATGTGACGATTATTTGTACCGTCGCTTTATATCTTGCTAGTGAAAAAACACCACTATAAATCGACTCATTTGAGAAAAATATCGCGTTTCACGACCTATTTTAAGGGTTCGAACCGTAAGAGGAAACATGTAAGAACTGTTTTCCACGTCGAGCCCACTTTCAAGTGCCACCATAGCGTAGCACGATCGTACGAAATAGCCAACTTTACGTTCCAAATCCATCGAAAATCCGCTTCGATGACATTCTCGGTCTGCAGGGCGTTCGTTTCCCACCGGCTACTACGATCTAATTTTTGTTGCGAATTTTCTCCTCTTTTCCTACTTTTAATATATATAATAACGATACGCCTATGCAGTAGACACCCACCGCTACCCTTCGCCCATCTATTATTTCCCTTTTAATCCATTTCCCCCTCGGCGCCTATTCCCGCCGACTTTTCACGCCAAATTTACACGCTATAGATAGGGCGACGCCTATGGTGTGCGACAGAGAGTAGAAAAGGACACACCTGTCGCCTTTTATTATTATTAATGTGAATCCTTCAATATTTAAATGAGTAACGCTGACTCTTGTCTAGACAAGTCTAAAACACGGGTTTAATAATGTATGAATGTATACCGTAACATAAAATGAGAAGGTCCAATGCAGCTGACCTTGAAATTACTTTCGGAAACATATAATATTGAAAAAATAATTAGCATAGCATATAGTATACATAATTTAATTATTGTATTATGTGTTAATGTCGTGTTCTGTCTAATATTACTGAAATACCTGCTTTTTTTTTTTTCATGAAAATGTAAATGATTTGATCATAAAAAGCAGAGCAGCAGCTTCTTTTTCTACTTTTGTAAATCAAATTGTAATTTTTTTAAAAAGTATATTGAGGTTATACCAATTATGAATTATGTATTTATTATATAGAATCAATTCAAATATTTACACACATATGTAAATGTTAACAATACCGCGCAACCATCGTGATAAGCGTAATAAAAATTGAGGAGGGCCAACCTAGGTCAAAAATAGCTAAGATGATTCAAACAATAGGTACACAATTCGCGAGCCCGTTTCTAATTTTGCATATCGCGATCGCCCGCTGTAGGTTATGGCTTACGCGCACGAGTAAATAAAACCTCGTGCTCGCTTACACATCAAGCACGCGTGTATCGACAAATAAACCAACGGGACGCGATGTGCGATAGCATGAACGAATTCCAAACGACAGCATGGAGTCGGTCGATTCTTTTCAAGCCGCTTCTATTCCATAATATCGGCTGTTACTCCTGTTCTCCTGATATTTGCGCGCCTTCTAACCGCTCTCGTCCGCGGTTTATCCGGCTATTTACGTCGAACCTGCGTTCAATACTTTATTAATAAATAATTTCCGAAGATGTTCACCGGAAAACGTGCATAATTTTTACCTGCAATTACCCGAAATTTAAGAAAAAAATCGTGTCCGGCCTCTGTACTCCACTACGCGAAGAGGTCAGTCGGCTCTTACGCTCTATCCCTTCCCCTCGCGTCCGATAAGCGCCTAGATGTGGTACGTGCACGTTCAAAATACAAATTTCCACGCAGAGATGAAAAAAAAAAAAAAACCAGCTTTGATGAATAACATACGGCTAGGATATCATCTCAAATATTTTAGTTAAAAGTAAATTGTAGCGTGCAGAAGCTAATTATCCAATATCTAATATACGATAAAGTGTCCCCGTTTAAAAAGCTAACATTAAAACACAAGTTTCAATCGTTATGCAACCTGTGTGGATATGTCGGTGCGATACATATATCACGAATGAAAAAAAATATAAATCCAATTAAACTAGCACATAGCAAAACTGTTTTTCTCATTTCTATTAAAATCATGAAACACGCCGGCGAGTTTTGACCGTTTTAGTTTCTTGTCGTCCCACCATAGGTAACCTTGAAACCTATTTATTATTCACCATTATGAAAACAAGATTTTCTGAGTGAATATCACCATCGATAATTAAGCTTAATCGGCTTTGGAAAAAATAAAATATAGAATTATAAAATATCACTTCAAACTCGGGCTAACAAACTTAAAAGTTAAAAATATCCCTAGTGAACAAGGCACCGTCTGCTATGGCCACGCACGGAAAGATCGGCCCTGATGCCTGACTTAAAGAGGAGAAAAAACGGAAAGCAAACAAGAACCAACGCGAAGCAAAACAGCAAGCGCTTCATTGCTTCATAATTATTATTAATCTGTTATAATACTGGGCAAGTTGAAGCTACTAAAACACAACCATCCCATACGCAAGTACTATCCATTGAACGGTTACCCGGGCGACGTTTTTGAATAATGCGGGGAATATTTATGGCAACGCTGTAGTTTAATAAATTTTGTCATTTTATAAGCCGGGCAAACAATGGCAGTTAACGTTTATTATTGTATTATATTAGTATGACAAGTAAGATACGTCCATCTGATACGCCTAGTTGGACTGTTAGAAATCGCCGATGTCTAGTTGGAATACGAATGCCTCTGAGATGACTGTGGTTAGGGTTAGGATTGCACCACGCCTGCACGTACACCAGGACACACAATTCAATCGATTTAAGTAGAAAACGGACCAGGGAGGTGGCCGATGTGATAAATACGTAAAATAAAGTTAATACAAGACTGTCAACATCTCAAAGTCCGGTGACACCGGACCAGTCCCCTCCTAAAACTATGCATAGCGGCGTATTGTTTACACGCAAACTTTTTTTTCGCATAATACCTACAAATATGGCGTCTAACTGGAATCTTTGCTACAAAATTAACAGACGGCCGGCATTTGAATAATAGAGAAATCAAATAACACAAGGGCGATACAGCTGAGGTTAAAGCACATTTTTGGATGCATTTGCGCCATGCCCACAGCGAATTCCACGCACTTGCGAAATTGAAATTTCATACTTTATCTATCGCACGGTGCGAGTTTGCTCTAAAACGTAAACCATTTCTGTTTAACTTACCTTTGCAAGCAGCTAGCTTTCCTTGTAATTATTTTGGGCATGTGTCTCGTTTGACTCGGGCAATACGAGTGTTATAAACGTATCGTTTTACACGTTTTCCTTGCACATCTTTTCGTCACTTTGTGCGCACCTGAAAGGATATAGGCTGGACGTTTTAAATCTGACAATTTTTCATCACTTTTATCAACAAATCACTCTAACAACCCGTTTCGCTCCAATATTTAATATACTTAACCAAACACATATAAACTATTTCGTTTGCGCACGCATGAACCCCGCACTGCGTGTCATTGTCAACAGAAAACGAGGCGAAGTTTGTTGCGTAACATCGATCGATAATCTAATTTAACTCCTAAAATTAAAACTCTCTCCTAGTAGAGTGGCGCTTGAAGTACCAGTTACATCAAAATATTTTATTTATTTTAAAGACTTTTTGGTTAGCAATATTTTAATTGGGGAAAATTTAAGATATTTCAGAACCGGTTATCACACTTGAGAACTGCCTTTTTTAAATTAAGCTTTAGAACGACGATAAGAAAATTAATCAACTCCTATT